>SJYT01051287.1:596276-641718 GCA_006410635.1 Cephalophus harveyi | reverse complement strand
ATATCTTTCCTTTTCTCCTTTGCTTTTCGCTTCTCTTCTTTTCACAGCTATTTGTAAGGCCTCCTCAGACAGCATTTTGTTTTTCTGCATTTCTTTTTCTTGGGGATGGTCTTGATTCCTGTCTCCTGTACAGTGTCACAAGCCTCCATCCATAGTTCATCAGGCACTCTGTGCTATCAGAGTGCGATGGTGAATGACATTCATTCCTTAATTTCTCTTTCTGATTTTTCATTGTTAGTATATGGAAGTGCAAGTGATTTCTGTGTATTAATTTTGTATCCTGCAACTTTGCTAAGTTCACTGATTAGCTCTAATAATTTTCTGATACTATCTTTCAGTTCAGTTCAGTTCAGTCACTCAGTTGTGTCCGATTCTTTGCGACCCCATGAATCGCAGCACGGCAGGCCTCCCAGTCCATCACCAACTCCTGGAGTTCACTCAGACTCACGTCCATCATGTCATCTGCAAACAGTAAGAGCTTTACTTATTCTTTTCCAATCTGGATTCCTTTTGTTTCTTTTTCTTCTCTGATTGCGGTAGCTTGGACTTCAGAACTGTGTTGAATAATAGTGGTGAAAGTGGAAACCCTTGTCTTGTTCGTGATCTTTGGGGGAATGCTTTCAGTTTTTCACCATTGAGAATAATGTTTGCTGTAGGTTTGTCATATATGGCCTTTACTATGCTGAGGTAGGTTCCTTCTATGTCCATTTTTTTAAAGAGTTTTAATCATAAATGGGTGCTGAATTTTGTCAAAGGCTTTTTCTGTATCTATTGAGATTGTTATATGGTTTTTTATCTATTTGTTAATATGGTGTTTCACATTGATTATTTTCCATGTATTGTAGAATCCTTGCATCCCTGGAATAAACCCAACTTGGTCATGGTGTATCAGCTTTTTGATGTGTTGCTGAATTCTGTTTGCTAAAATTTTGTTGAAGATTTTTGCATCTAGGTTCATCAGTGATATTGGCCTGTAGTTTTCTTTTTGTGTGTTGTCTTTGTCTGGTTTTGGTATCAGGGTGATTGTGGCCTCATAGAATGAATTTGGAAGTGTTCCTTCCTCTGCAGTTTTTTGAAAGAGTTTTAGAAGGATAGGAGTTAGCCCTTTTCTACATGATAGATAGAATTCTCCTGGGAAGCCATCTGGTCCTGGGCTTTTGTTTTTTGGGAGATTTTTGATCACAGCTTCAATTTCAGTGCTTGTAATTGGGTTGTTCATAATTTCTATTTCTTCTTTGAAGATTGAACTTTTCTAAGAATCTGTCCATTTCTTCCAGAGTATCTATTTTTTCTGCTTCAGATATTATGCTATTGATTCCTTCTAGAGTATTTTTAATTTCAGTAATTGTGGTGTTTGTCTCTGTATGCTTATTCTTTAGTTCTTCTAGGTCTTTGTTAATTGATTCTTGCATTTTCTCCATTTTGTTTTCAAGGTTTTTGGTCATCTTTACTATCATTATTCTGAATTCTTTTTCAGGTAACTTTCCTATTTCCTCTTCATTTACTTGGAGTTCTGTGTTTCTAGCTTATTCCTTCATTTGTGCAGTATTTCTCTGACTTTTCATTTTTTTAAAAAAAATTATTGTGTTTGAGGTCTCCTTTCCCCAGGCTTCAAGGGAAGTTGAATTCTTTCCTTGAAGAAGGTTGAATTCTTTCTTCCTTTTGGTTTCTGCCCTCCTAAGGTTGGTCCAGTCATTTGTGTGAGCTTTGTATAGGGTGAGACTTGTGCTGAGTTTTTGTTTGTTTGTTTGTCTGTTTTTCTTCTGATAGGCAAGGCCGAGTGAGGTGGTAATCTTGTCTTCTGATGATTGGGTTTGTATTTTTGTTTTGTTTGTTGTTTAGATGAGGTGTCCTGCACAGGGTGCTACTGGTGGTTGGGTGATGCCAGGTCTTGTTTTCATTCAAGTGGTTTCCTTTGTATGAGTTTGATACTCCCTAGGGTTAGTTCTCTGGTAGTCTAGGGTCTTGGAGTCAGTGCTCCCACTCCAAAGGCTCAGGGCTTGATCTCTGGTCAGGAACAAAGATTCCAGAGTGGTTTGTTATGGCATTAAGTGAGATTAAAACAAATATCCAAAAATAAGAAACCAAAGATGAACCCCAGACAAATGACAGTTATAAAATCAGGCAAATAGTAATTAAAACAATGGCATATACACATACACACATACAACCATGAGCAAATTGAAAACAGTCCAACAAAAACAAAGTACAATAGATTGATCTGGCAATCAAAGGAAATAAAAAATTATATTTACCAGTTAAGAACAAAACTAACTTAAGCATAAACTGGAAGACAAAACTAAAGCAAGGTGCTAAGTGGGGAATAAAGCAGTGAAAGCAAAACAAAGCTAACAAATATGTTGAGAGGAAAAAAAAGAATAGATATGCAAAGTTAGAGGTACATGCTGCTGCTGCTGCTAAGTTGCTTCAGTCGTGTCCAACTCTGTGCAACCCCGTAGACGGCAGCCCACCAGGCTCCTCTGTCCCTGGGATTCTCTAGGGAAGAATACTGGAGTAGGGTGCCATTTTCTTCTTCAGTGCATGAAAGTGGAAAGTGAAAGTGAAGTCGCTCAGTTGTGTCCGACTCTTAGCGATTCTATGGACTGTAGCCTACCAAGCTCCTCCATCCATGAGATTTTCCAGACAAGAGTACTGGAGTGGGTTGCCATTTCCTTCTTTGAGAGGTAGATGAAGAAGATTTATATACATTAAAGATTAACTGCAAGGGGAAAAGAACAGTAGGAAAGACAAAAGAATAAATGTAGAAAAAATATAATAGGTTTTTAAAAATTAAAATTATAAAAAGGAGCAAAGAAAAAAAAAATGGAAGAAGAGCAAAAAAAGGGGGAAAAAGGAAAACTCACAGAACTGCAAAAGCCCAATGTAGAAGCAGAGTTTTGTAACAACAATAGAAAATGTGACTGAATATACACATATATACCCAGAAGCAAAATCAAAACAGTCCAACAAAAATAAAGTACAATAGATTGACCTGGTGAACAAAGGGAACCAAAAGTGATATCTACTAGAACAAAACAAATTAAAGAACACACTAGAAAACAAAACTAAAGCAAGGTGCCAGTTTGGGAATAAAGCAATGAAAATAAAACTAACAATATGTTGAGAGGAAAGGAGAGAAAGAAAAGAGAATAGATATGCAAAGTTAAATAGAGGTAGATAAAGAAGGTTTATATACATTAAAGATTAACTGCAAGGGGGAAACAACAGTAGGAAAAGCAAACAGAGGAATAAATAGAAAAAATAATAGGTTTAAAAATTAAAATCTAAAAAGAGAAAAGAAAAAAAGAGGAAAACACAGACCTGCAGAAGCCCAACATAGAGACAGAGGTTTATGACAACAATAAACAATGTGACTGAAGAAAAAAAAAGCTCAAAAGCTTAACTGGATTTCTTCAGTTCAGTTCAGTTCAGTAGCTCAGTTGTGTCCAACTCCTTGCGACCCCATGAATCGCTGCATGCCATTGGATTTCTTGCTGCTGCTGCGTTGCTTCAGTCCTGTCCGACTCTGTGTGACCCCATAGACGGCAGCCCACCAGGCTCCCCCATCCCTGGGATTCTCCAGGCAAGAACACTGGAGTGGGTTGCCATTTCCTTCTCCAATGCATGAAAGTGAAAAGTGAAAGTGAAGTCATAACACGTGTAGGTAGACCAAAAATAACATCTAAAGATGGGGGTGGAAATGCAATATTACAAATGCTGCATTTCTATAGAAGGACTTGCCCAACAATAAAATCGATAACTACAGCAGAGGGGGGAGAAATTCAAAAGAATCTACAGAACAAGTAAAAAAATAAGAGTAATAAATGTTTTTCTTGAGTCACTTTCCCGCGCTGTCAGAGTCCTTTCCCGCACCGGGAGTCACAGTCCACCTTACCTCCCTAGAATGCCCTCCAACACTGTGCTGGTGTCAGCACCTGCTGGGGGCTGCTCAGGTTCTAATCTGGTCCTACTCCTGTGTGTTTTTGCCTCCAATGTCCACTGCTCTCAGAGCTAGTGCATTTTCTTTTGTGGGCAATCTCAGTGGTCTTTTGTATATTCCATAGACACAGAGTCTGCTTAGTTGATCATGTGGATTTAATCTGCAACTTGTACAGCTGGTGGGAAGGTTTTGGATCTTCTTCCTTAGCCGCACTGCCCCTGGGTTTCAATTGTGGTTTTATTTTCACCTCTACATGTGTGTCGTCCACTGGGGTTTAGCTCCTGTGGCTGCCCTGGAGGGCTTGGGTTTGCCCCTGTGAAGGCCAGGTGTGGAGGTGGTGCAGCTGGTTGAGTCACAGGGGTTCTGGCAGCACCAGGTACTCAGGGGGGTTGGCGGCTAGAGTGGTAGGAAATACAGTGCTCTAGAAGGGTGTGGCAACCAGTCTTGGCCAACAGGCTCCAGTATTCTTGCCTAGAGAACCCCCTCTCTGACAGAGAAGCCTGGCAGGCCACAGTCCACAGGGTTGCAAAGAGTTGGACAGGACCGAAGCGACCCTGAGTGCATAAATGCAAGATTTTTTTTTTTTTTTGCCTGTAGCAGCTCTGCCCCAGTGAGAGTTGAACTTGAAGGTGGCGCAGCTGTTTGGCTTGCAGGGACCCTGGTGGCGCCAAGTGTGCAGGGACAGACTGCCTCTGCTACAGGAGTTATGGCCCTATCAGAGTCTTTTTTTTTAGCCTCTTGTAGCTGGTGATCAGAAGTCCTCATAGGACAGTCTTTCTCCATAGCTTCGCCCATTCAGGCACTTAGCGGACTCCCTTGTCTGGGGTCCTTCTCTGTTGTTCAGTGTGTCAGGCACATAGAGGGACCTCCCTGACTGGGATCCTATTCTGTAGATTGGTGCATCAGGCACTTAAAGGGGCACCTTGGGTGGGGTCCTGCTCTGTAGTTAAGTGCATCAGGCATTTGGTGGGCCAGCCTCTCTATTATTCAGCTGCCAATGAGAGTTTCGTGTGGCTCTATATATTCTTTTCCCAGAGAAGGGGATGGCACCCCACTCAAGTACTCTTGCCTGGAAAATCCCATGGACGGAGGAGCCTGGTAGGCTGCAGTCCATGGGGTTGCGAAGAGTTGGACACAACTGAGCGACTTCACTTTCACTTTTCACTTTCATGCATTGGAGAAGGAAATGGCAACCCACTCCAGTGTTCTTGCCTGGAGAATCCCAGGGATGGGGGAGCCTAGTGGGTTGCTGTCTATGGGGTCGCACAGAGTCGGACATGACTGAAGCGACTTAGCAGCAGCAACAGCAGCATATATTCTTTTCTACTGGTCAGATACTCCTGTCCACTCTCAGCTGGTGTTCTGCATGCACTTCTGTGTCTGAAGTTGTATTCCTGATGTATCTGTGGAGAAAGATGTACTCCACATCCACCTACTCCTCTGCTGTCTTGTTCTCTGTGCCTAAAATTTATTTTTAAAAGCCAAATTTATAGATGTACATGCTTTAGAAAGTGAAATCAGTTCAGTTCAGTTCAGTCGCTCAGTTGTGTCCGACTCTTTGCAACCCCATGAATTGCAGCATGCCCGGCCTCCCTGTTCATCACCAGCTCCCTGCGTTCACTCAGACTCACGTCCATCAAGTCAGTGATGCCATCCAGCCATCTCATCCTCTGTTGTCCCCTTCTCCTCCTGCCCCCAATCCCTCCCAGCATCAGAGTCTTTTCCAATGAGTCAACTCTTCGCATGAGGTGACCAAAGTACTGGAGTTTCAGCTTTAGCATCATTCCTTCCAAAGAACACCCTTAGTCCTACACTATTTACAACAAAATTAGAGGCACCTTACTCTGCCTGATCCCCACACTAGTTTTTCCTTCCAATGTCCATTTTTCACCCCAATGAGAAATTTCTTCCAGCGTTTGTTGCCATGTCATTAAATTAAATGCTTATCCTACTGTTTCTTGATTACTTTGGGAGATGGGAATTCAGGTTTCTGATATCCTTCTGGGCTCACACAGGGAAGATAAAACAAGGATAGGAATGGGGTTTTTATTTGATGTTTGCATCATGATGATCTTAGTTCTCATTATTCAGACTGAAGCCACACACACTTCTGTACTTCCATTTCTGTTCTCGACATCTTTTCTTTTTTTTTTTGAATCTATAGTTCCTCTAGTAATCATGAGTTTTCTGTGTCCCAGGCTATCATCCATTTTCTGTAAAAGTGTGCCTCCCCTCTCAGGATGTTCAAGCCCTCCCCAAGCTCTCTCCTAGCTTAGGCCTAGGCTACTTACTTCTGCTCCTGTATGGCCATCTTCACGGGCATTCCCCTTGCCTCTCTGCTGCACTGAATTTTACCTGTTTCTGGATGCTCAGGCTGTCTTCTTTCTTGGTTTTGTCCCTTGTTTTGATAGAGGGCATCATCTTGTCACTTTCTGAGGCATGATACATACGAGAACTTTTTTTTTTCTGTGAAGTTGCATGTCTGAATAATTCTCTGTTCTGCACTCATACTTGATTGATGGCTTGAGTGTAAAATTCGAGGTGAGGTGAATTTTCTCTCTGAGTTTGAAGACACAGAGTTGTGCTTCTGTTATTTCTGTTGAGAAGCTCAATGCCCTTCTGATTTCCATTCCTTTGTGTCTGACCTGTTTCTTATCTCCACCCCACTTTTGGAAGTTCTTGGGACTTTCTTTTTGTCCCTGGTTCTCCAAAATGTCATGACTGTGTGTTCTTGTGGGTCTGCTTTCATCTATTATTCTAGGCCAGGGCTGTCCAGTCCACCTTTCTGTGATGCTACAAATGCTCTCTACCTGTGTTATTCTGTATGGTGACCTCCAGATGCTAGAGACAGACAAGCAGTGAAATGTGGCTGGTGTGACCAAGGAACTGCTTGTCTGGTTTTATCTAATTTTAAGTAATTTGCATTTTAACTTTAATTAGCTTCATGTGACTAGGGGCTACCATATTGGATAGTGATTTCCATTGATTTTTCAGTCTGAACCCATAGCACTCGGGAGACAAGAACTAGGTAGAACCACACCACTAGAGCCCAGAAAGACTCAGGAGCTGAATGACCCAGGTACCTCTGCAACTGGGAGTGTTAGGCGGCGGGGTGAAAGCAGAGGACCTCATATCTGAGGGATCATTTCTTGAGGGTCTGCTGGTGATCAGGTATCTAATGGGCAAGGTCACATGTCCTCTTCTCTCAAAGCCACCAGGACACTGACCTGCAGATCCAGGCCCCAAGCCCCTCAGGTCACAGATCAGGGGCCAGTGTGGTCTGGGCTCCTTTAGGAGGGAAAGACATAATTAATATCATTCATTTTATAGATTAGGCAACTGAGGCTGAGAAGGTTTAAATAACTCACCCAAGGGCCTGCATATCAGTCACATTCTGTGGATCCCTACCAGCCAACTGTCCACAGAACAGAGAGCATAGGTGGCCCTGGAGCCCATAGAAGGCTCAGAGACCTCCTTGGGCAGGTTCCCAGCCACACCGTTTGCTTGTCACCCTCTATTTCTGGCAAATTCTCACAAATTCTTGGTTAATGTGGTTGTACAAAGTCAAAATTCAAGAAATTTTACTCTCACAAAAACTAGAGTGGCTATTTTGAAAAAAAGGAAAAGAACAAGTGTTGATGAGGATGAAGAGGAATTGGAACCCTCATCTGTTGCTGGTAGGGATGTAAAGTTGCAGCTATTGTGCAGAACAGTTTGGCAGCTCCTCAGGTAGTTGAGCATAGAATTACCACATGAGCCAACCGTTACATTCCTGGGTACATGCCTAAGAGAATTGCATACAGTTTCTCCAACAAATACATGTATCTGCATGTTCATAGCAGCACTATTCACAATAGCTGAAGGGTAAAAACAAGGCAAACCAGTGGGTGAATAAACAGATCGTGATGCATCCATACAATAATTATTTCTTCAGCCATCAAAGATATGAAGTACTGATACATGGTACAAGAGAGATCAACTTCAAAGACATGTAATCAAAAGAATTCAGACACAGGATGCTGCATATAATGTGATTCATTTATATGAATCTTCTAAAATGGGCAAATTCATGAAGACAGAATGTACATGGGTGGTGGCCAGAGGCTGGGAGAGGAGCAGGTGGGAAGGAGCTGCTTATTGGGCTCAGGAGTGTACTCTGGTGGAATGGGAGTGTCTTAAAACTAGAGGAGGTGGTGGCACGACACTGTGAATGTGCTAAATGACATTAAATTGTTCACTTGAAATAATTTATGTCAGGTGGATTTTATCACAGTAAAAAAAAAGTTAAATGCCAGAAATATACCCTAAGAAGTACAAGACAGGTCACTGTGGTTTCTGTGAAGCCCAGTGGCTTTATTTTAAATTTTTAAATTTATATTTATTTATTTGACTGTCCTGGATCTTAGTTGCAGCATGTAGGATCTTTAGTTGTGGCATGGGATCTGTTAGTTGTGGCACGTGGGGTCTAGTTCCTTGATTAGGGATTGAACTGGGCCCCCTGCATTGGGAGCTTAGAGTCTTAGCCACTTTTCCCCAATGTCTTGCATAGCCTTCAGCTCCCTGCTGAGCTGTCCAGGGTGGAACTTTGGCCCCAGAATTACAGGATCCCCAACTTGGCCTGTGATCTGATCACTTCCTTCATAGCAGTTATAAAAGCTGGCTGATTTAGGTTGTGCTTTGCAACCAAGAAATGACAAACATAGTCAGCAATGATAAGGATAAGATGGACCATTCTCACAGCCTAGAATGCTCTCTCTGCTTCTCTCCTTAGACAAACGCTGCTCTGTCACTAGTACTGCAAGCAGTGTCGCCTCCTCCGAGAAGCCCACTCATCCCTACAGAGGCTCCAAATCCCACTTATCTCCACCTTTCCCATCCTTTGGAGTTGTCTGCGTGCATGGAGCACCACCCTTAGGTAAGTGCCCTTTGTGACAATCTTGTTCACACACTGTCCCCATGGTGCATCATAGTTCTGGACACAATGAAGACCAGTTCAGACTGATACACAGGGCCTATGACCATGCAGATAACTGTGTGTCCAATCAGAATAGGGCATCTTGTGTTGGAGTACATGTGTGGGCTGGAATTGGCCAGGCCAGGCCCCTAGAAAAAGTCACTTGATTTGGCAGACACATGGTGACATGTCTACTTAGAAATCTCTTGGAACTGCATGTACTAATGAGAATTTGTTTATTTTCTGGGGATTTGGTTTATTTTTTCGTCTGATTATCACAGGAACTGATGTTGTAACTAAAGGTGAAGAACTCAGCATTTGAACCTAGTTGATCTCAGTTGAATGAACCCATGTTGGTCAGTTCAAACAGCCTCAAATGGTCAAAAATATTTAATTTATTCAGTGATGTTTTCAATTGTTCACCTGGAATCCGCAAGCTGGGTTTCTGACAAAAACAAGTAATGACATTCTTTTTGTTTCCAGCATGAAATTAATTGATGGGATTTTATGTACTTAAAGAGTGTTACACAATTTGAAAAGGCTGTATGTGCATGTGGTAAAGTAGCATAAGCAGATAATGCTTTTATACTATGAATGATGTTTTCTTAGGTGATTTTGGTAGATACTTTTATCACATTAAGGAAATTCTTGCTATTAGTAGTTTGCATTCTTCTTCTATCATAAATGATATATTAAATATTAACAAATGCATTTTGAAGCTGTTGGAATGATAAGACTTTCATCTTTTAGTCAATTAACCTGATAACTAATATTTATATTAACTCTGTTAACCACCCTTGAGTTCCAGGGTAAAATCCAACTTGGTCATGGTGTATCATTGTTGCCGGATTTGACTGGGTTTATTTTGCTCAGGATTTTTGTGTTGAAGCCCATGAATGAGACTGAAATGGAGTCTTTCTTTCTTGTCCCATTTTTGTCCTATTTGGATCAAGTTCATACTGTTCTCATAGAGTGAGCTGAGCATGATTGGATTGATTTTATGTGACAACTCAGAATCTTAGCTTCACCTCTGTGATGGCATCTTCTCAGTTGGCCGCCAGTGGCTCTGCCTGCTAGCACTTATGCCCCATTTAACCCCCTCCCACTGGTGAGGCTGGGATAGATGACTTGCTTCTAATGAGTAGAATATTAATTGGGTGCCCCCTCTCACTCCCTCACTCTGGGGGAAGTGACTGCCATGTTGGGAGCTGCTCTGTGGAGAGACCCCGGTGGCAGAGATCTGAGGGGCTTCTGGGCCATAGCATGAGGAACTGAATCCTCGAGCTTGTGAGGATCTGAACCCTGCCAGACCACCTGGAGGACCAGAAAATGGGTCCTTCCCCAGGTGAGACTTTGGATGAGAGGCAGCCCAGCCTGATAGCAGGAAAGAGCTTGAGCCAGAGATTTAGCATGAGGAACTGAATCCTCGAGCTTGTGAGGATCTGAACCCTGCCAGACCACCTGGAGGACCAGAAAATGGGTCCTTCCCCAGGTGAGACTTTGGATGAGAGGCAGCCCAGCCTGATAGCAGGAAAGAGCTTGAGCCAGAGATACCCAGCTAAGCCACACCTGGACTCCCGGCCCAAGGAGCTGTGACACAGTCAATGCTTGTTTCAAGGGGTTGTATTTGGGGATAATCTGCTAGACAGCATAGAGAACTAGTGTACCTGCCATGGTCTCTGTTCCCACCACAACTACAGGGCCATCTTTGCATGGATTCCAACAGAATTTGTGTAGTGAAGCCTGACTGTGCCTCTCAAACTAGCAATTCATCTGTAATACAGAAGTTTTAGAGAATTACTTCCCTGTGGGAGGAACATTTTCCCAAAGGGAGAGGGAAACCAGTGGATACCCTCTCTCCCCTTCCTTCCCTTGGATGGGCTGCATCTTCTGAGTGGTTGTATGGCTTCTCAGAAGATGGTCAGTTGATCAAAGAGCTGGTTGCTTTTGATACTAAGTGTTGACCAGGTTGGTTAATGAATCTGGTATTGATTCTCCTTCCTTGCTTTGTTTCTATTTTCCTTCATTCTTCCTCCCCTGGATCAAATTCCCCAGATGATAATAGCATGAAAGCCTGTATTTCAGGCTTTCCTTTCTTGGGAAAGAAGGCTAAGACAAATGTGTTCCTTGAAGGTTACTGTAAAACTCTGGATGAATTTCTCCTTTTAGGAAGACTTTGACATCCAATTATTTTTAAAGGAGTTTTGGGACTAATTTTATATTTCTTGTTTGGCTGGTGTTGGTCAATTTTGTTTCTCTAGGAGCCAGCCTATTGCTTTTAATATTTCAGCTAATGGTTTTCATAATTCTTAGCAACAATTAAATTAATAGATATGATTTTTCTTCAGTTTTACTTCATCCTATCAATTTCAGATATTCAGGTGGGCCCAGGCATATGTAGTTTTTAACATTCCCCCTGCACTTGAATTATAATGAATGTCATGGTCTGAGAGTCACTATGTTTCTACATGAGAACTGTGATATGCAGAAGTGGGACCCTCCCCACCAGCTACATGTTGAGGACAAGGGTCAGTGGGGAAGATGTTGCCTTGGCTGACACTTAAGGAAGTTTAGGAATTTACCAGATGGAAAATGGGTTGGATCCATTCCAGATGGAAGAACAGTTGTGTAGACACAAGAAGACCCAGTCATCTGAGGAGCTTGGGGACAGTACCTCTTACCATTTTTTTTTTCCATAGCATTTCTTTATGTTTTATTTATTTATTTTAATTGGAGGCTAATTACTTTACAATATTGTATTGGTTTTGCCATACATTGACATGAATCCCATGGGTGTACATGTGTTCCCCACCTTGAACCCCCCTCCCACCTCCTTCCCCATATCATCCCTCTGGATCATCCTAGTGCACCAGCCCCAAGCATCCTGTATCATGCATCAAACCTGGACTGGCGATTCATTTCACATATGATAATATACATGTTTCAATGCCATTCTCATGTCTGTTTAGTTCTTTGGCCCATTTTTTGATTGGGTCATTTATTTTTCTGGAATTGAGCTGCAGGCACTGCTTGTATATTTTTGAAATTAATTCTTTGTCAGTTGCTTCATTTGCTATTATTTTCTCCCTTTCTAAAGGCTTTTTCACCTTGCTTATATTTTCCTTATTTGTGCAAAAGCTTTTAAGTTTAATTAGGTCCCATTTGTTTATTTTTGCTTTTAGTTCCATTACTCTGGGAGGTGAGTCATAGAGGATGCTGTTATGATTTACATTGGAGAGTGTTTTGCCTATGTTTTCCTCTAGGAATTTTATAGTTTCTGGTCTTACATTTAGATCTCTAATCCATTTTTAGTTTATTTTAGTGTATGGTGTGAGAAAGTGTTCTAGTTTCATTCTTTTACAAGTGGTTGACCAGTTTTCCCAGCACCCCTTGTTAAAGAGATTGTCTTTTCTCTCTTGTATATTCTTGCCTCCCCTGGGCTCTCTGTTTTGTTCCATTGATCTATATTTCTGTCTTTGTGCCTGTACCATACTGTCTTGATGACTGTAGCTTTGTAGTATAGTCTGAGGTCAGGCAGGTTGATTCCTCCAGTTCCATTCTTCTTCCTAAGATTGCTTTGGCTATTCGAGGTTTTCTGTATTTCCATACAGATTGTGAAATTATTTGTTCTAGTTCTCTGAAAAATACCATTGGTAGCTTTATAGGGGGAGAAGGCAATGGCAACCCACTCCAGTACTCTTGCCTGGGAAATCCCATGGATGGAGGAGCCTCGTAGGCTGTAGTCCGTGGGGTTGCAAAGGGTTGGACACAACTGAGTGACTTCACTTCCACTTTTCACTTTCATGCACTGGAGAAGGAAATGGCAACCCACTCCAGTATTCTTGCCTGGAGAATCCAAGGGACAGAGGAGCCTGGTGGGCTGCCATCTATGGGGTCACACAGAGTCGGACACGAGTGATGCAGTTTAGCAGCAGCAGCAGCTTTATAGGGATTGCATTAAATCTATAGATCATTTTGGGTAGTATACTCCTTTTTCACTATATTGATTCTTCTGATCCAGGAACATGATATATTTCTCCATCTATTTGTGTCATCTTTGATTTCTTTCATTAGTGTTTTATAGTTATCTATAGATAGGTCTTTTGTTTCTTTAGGTAGATTTATTCCTAAGTATTTTATTCTTTTCATTGCAATGGTGAATGGAATTGTTTCCTTAATTTCTCTTTCTGTTTTCTCATTGTTAGTGTATAGGAATGCAAGGGATTTCTCTGTGTTAATTTTATATCCTGCAACTTTACTATATTCATTGATTAGCTCTAGTAATTTTCTGGTGGAGTCTTTAGGGTTTTTTATGTAGGATCATGTCATCTGCAAATAGTGAGAGTTTTACTTCTTCTTTCCAATCTGGATTCCTTTTATTTCTTTTTCTTCTCTGATTGCTGTGGCTAAAACTTCCAAAATTATGTTGAGTAGTAGTGGTGAGAGTGGGCACTCTTGTCTTGTCCTGATTTTAGGGGAAATGGTTTCAATTTTTCACCATTGAGGATAATGTTTGTTGTGGGTTTATCATATATGGCCTTTATTATGTTAAGGTATGTTCCTTCTGTGCCTGCTTTCTGGAGGGTTTTTTTTTTTTTTTTTTTTATAAATGGATGTTGAATTTTGTCAATGGCTTTCTCTGCATCTATTGAGATAGTCATATGGTTTTTATCTTTCAATTTGTTAATGTGGTGTATCACATTGATTGATTTGCAAATATTGAAGAATCCTTGCATCCCTGGGATAAAGCCCACTTGGTCATGATGTATGATCCAGCCAGGTTATTTCAGGAAGCTTCTTGGAATCCAGCCAAGCATGACACTGGCATAATTTAGAATTATGAGATCTAGTTCCATGCCCTGAATTCATGGTTTAATGTTTGGGCAAGATTCTTCCCCATCCTAAGCTTCTGTTTTTACATCTGTAAAGTGGGAATCAAACAATGCCAGCACTGCTTATCTCACAGAATTTTCAGGGAAATCAGTTAAGAGAGACGTGAAAGAACTTTCCTGGCTTCACTGGTGGCTCAGACCGTAAAGAGTCTGCCTGCAATGTGGGAGACCTGGGTTTGGTCCCTGGGTTGGGAAGAACACCTGGAGAAGGACATGGCAACCCACTCCAGTATTCTTGCTTGGAAAATCTCATGAATGGAGGAGCCTGGCAGGCTACAGTCCATGGGGTCTCAGAGTGGGACACAACAGAGTGACTTCACTTTTCTTTTCCTGAAAGAACTTTCTAAGGTGTACTGTGCAGTAGAGATGTTAGTGATTCATTTATCAAGAAAGAGAAGCTTAGGAATGGAGTTGAAAGTGAGCAGCCATGAGGTCCTTCTCATCCCTTTGCTGTGAAGTCCATGGAAGTGCATCTGCTTAAGGGCAGATGTGTGTGTTTCTTCATGGTGGGATGTGTGTGAGTCAGAAAGAACATGCCCATACCTCACCCCAGCCCCTACTGACTGGCTTACTAGGCGCCCTCACCTTGTCTCTGTGTCGGGGCAGTGCTCTGGTCACAGACCCGTGATCTGTGAAATTGGAATCTATCACACACATCATTCCAGAGCAACACAGCCTCCCCATACTGTGAGCAATTCTCCCAGGCTTCCCAGAAGAGGAGTCACCTCTAAAAGGAGAGGAATAGATGTTGGAGAAGACTCTTGAGAGTCCCTTGGACTGCAAGGAGATCCAACCAGTCCATTCTGAAGGAGATCAACCCTGGGATTTCTTTGGAAGGAATGATGCTAAAGCTGAAACTCTAGTACTTCGGCCACCTCATGCGAAGAGTTGACTCATTGGAAAAGACTCTGATGCTGGGAGGGATTGGGGGCAGGAGGAGAAGGGGACGACAGAGGATGAGATGGCTGGATGGCATCACTGACTCGATGAACGTGAATCTGAGTGAACTCCGGGAGTTGGTGATGGACAGGGAGGCCTGGCATGCTGCGATTCATGGGGTCACAAAGAGTCAGACATGACTGAGCCACTGAACTGAACTGAGCTGAGCAGACTGATGGGGCCTCTTGCTTCACTGAGTCCCTGACATCCTGCTCACTTCCTGATATCTGAGCCTAATGCCTAATTCCATGAGTGTTCTTTGATTTCCATCTCTGACTGATTGCTAAGGTCTGAAAAGATAAGCCACGTATCATTGATGAGGACACTGTGTTTCTAAAACATGTATAATTAGTTTACCTTGGCAGTACTATAATTGTCTATTTTAATCTTCCATCTGAGTAATATCTGGCTTAGTCACATCTGCACATGAAGCACTTGGAACAGAGCTTTGACCATGCCGAGGCCGTCGGTACACAAATGACCAGATGAGAGACGTGAGGTGTGGGGCACTCTTCAGGCACACGTCTTCCTTCACAGTCTTCGTATGTGACACTTTTCAAGTCAGGTGTGTCTGGCTGTGGAACGAAGGGCACAAAGATTATGCCTTCTGTTAGTTCCCCTTGCAGAGCAGGCCATTTGCCTTTGCTAGGACGTGGCTCTGGCTACACATTTTTCCCAGGACTTGACTAGACTATTGACAGTAGAGAGATTCCAACCAGCTGGACCAGGCCCTCAGGTGAATTGGGAAGGTGATGGCGTGTAAGGCTTGGTGAGAAAACCATCATATTGGCATATGTTTTGGAGGAAGTTGAAAGTATGTAGTTTCCACAAGGATTTTGTTTCCAAGAAGAGTAAGAAAGGCTGTGGGTTTAGCTGAGTGAATTAAGTTGTCAGTAGTTCTCAGATGACACTGTAATCTCTTCATGGGGATGTATTTTGTGTTCCTCTCAGTGGAGAATATAGACAGGTGG
Organism: Cephalophus harveyi; assembly: GCA_006410635.1. Taxonomy (NCBI): domain Eukaryota; kingdom Metazoa; phylum Chordata; class Mammalia; order Artiodactyla; family Bovidae; genus Cephalophus; species Cephalophus harveyi. The sequence goes on along the minus strand of SJYT01051287.1, from coordinate 626,022 downwards.
GTCCTCATGACAAGCACCTATCCTTGTTCCTGCTGAGGTGACATGAAGTCTGGGGTGTGCAGACCCATGGAGGAGCCCCTGGGCAGGGGTAGACATGGAGATAGAGCCAGAATTTTGACCAATGTGCTGCTTCAGCCTTGGGTCTCACTATTTCACACAGTGACTCTCATCATGAAACAGCAAATGTTCAATATTGGCGTTTCAGAGCAGAAGACTCGTCATCTTTCTTCATATTATTTATAGCATGTTTTAATCAGTAGCTGTTGGGAAGCTACTTGCAATCACTAAGCCTCAGTTTCTCTCTCTGTATACGGGGGATTATAGCATGACCTTCCTTAAAGATACCCAGTGTTTGTGTGTGCTTAGTCACCCAATCATGTCCTGCTCTTGGCACCATGGACCATCAGGCTCCTCTGGCCATGGGATTCTCCAGGCAGGAATGCTGGAGTGGGTAGCCATTCCCTCTTCCAGGGGATCATCGTTACCCAGGGATCGAACCTGTGTCTCCTTCATTGCAGGCAGATTGTTTACAGTTGGGCATCAGGGGACCCCAAAAGGGATCCAGAGAAGGCACTAAAAGGGGACAGAAATGTATCAAAATTCCTTGGACTTTCTGACTTTCCCTGAGGATCCTCTTCCAGCTTCCTTTGTTGGTACTCAAGCTTCCATCCATTTCTCTCCTTTGCTGCCTGTCTCTAGGGCTCCATTTCCCCAAGGATTCCAGAGGTATGCCCCTGTGTGTCTCACTCCTTCCACCGGGAGGCTGCTCCCCAGGGAGGGGACTGTATGGCTTCTAGCCCACAGTCCAGCACAATACTGGCTGCTGAATGAACTCACTTGGACTGAAGCGATGGACAGATAACTATGTTCAGACAATACAGTTCTTACTGGAATGTGCATTTTCACAGGGACCTCCTGGAAGAAGTGAACCCTAAGATGACAAACTGATGGTAGAAATACCGTGCTCCACGAGAAGCTCCAAGGAAATAGAGAGTGCAGGAGACATAGTTCCGACTTGCTGTATGTTACTCATGAGACTTCCACTCAGCCCTGGGAACTCCCAGGCCGGAGTGAGGGAAAGAGTTACCAAGAGATGAGTATCACTTTCTGCAGAAGAAGTGAAAGTGAGAAAGGGTAAAGGGAGAAGGAAGTGCACAAACACAGCTTACATGTCTTGTGTTTCTATTAAGTTTTAAGAACATTTGAGGTTTTGTTTTTCATGTAATCCATGGTCATTCAGGCCTGGCAGACGCAGGACATGGTTCAAAGTACTGATAATGAGCCAGTGTAAATTCTCGATGCTCAGCCTTCATCCTGCTCCCATCAGGAATTCAGCATGGGTAGAGGTGGCTCTAGTGGTAAAGAACTCATCTGCCAGTGCAGGAGACATCAGAGACGCTGATTCAGCCCCTGGGTCGGGAAGATCCCCTGGAGGAGGGCATGTCAACCCACTCCAGTATTCTTGCCTGGAGAATCCCATGGGCAGAGGAGCCTGGCAGGCTACAGCCCATGGGTCAGAGAGTCAGATATGACTGAAGTGAATTAAGTGCACAGGGGAGGCCTACCAGCAGGTGATACCACCTGCTACTCTAGGCCTCCTCAGTATCAGCTCCTTGTTACCCAATAAAAATTGCCTGTGCTGTGTGTGCTAAGTCGCTACAGTAGTGTCCAACTCTTTGTGGACTGTAGCCCTCCAGGATCCTCTGCCATGGATTCTCCAGGCAAGAACACTGGAGTTGGTCGCCATTTCCTCCTCCAGGGGATCTTCCCATCCCAGGGATCTAACCTGTGTATCTTAGGTCTCCTGCATTAGCAAGTGGGTTTTTTTTTCTTTTACAACTGGTGCCACCTGGGAAGCCCCCAAATGCCCTACATGTCCACAAGTGGGAACCTATCTGCTCTGACCCACCCACACCTCACATTCCCCAGAGATAACATGCCCTCATGTGATCTTTTTGGAGTCCTGTTGCTGTACATGCCACGTCACTGGTGGCTAAGGATGTTGGAGTCCTCTTGGCCATTGGGCTGCTTTTTTCTCTATATATACACCCTTTGATCTTGGACTGCAGCCTTTCCAGAGAGAGGAGACCATTCTTTGATCTAGAATCTGACTTGCAGGATACTCTGAGGGTGGGAAGGAATGAGCCTGAATTGATCCCATTGGTACAGCCATCACCCTCTCCTCCATGTCCTGCCTTTCCTTCTGGGGCCCTCTTGTCAACAGGATCCTGATGGATCCTCCTGAAAGTACAGAGACAGTGACCAAGGCCCAGCCAGGCCCTCTTGGTGTGTCAACAATTCAGGAAAGCACTTCCGAAAGCACTATGACTATGGCTAGTATCCAGCGTGTGCCCAAGCTCTTGGTCCGCTGAGGGGACTAGATGTGGAAACTGACTGTAGTGTGGGAGATAGTAAGATTGTGTGCAGGGGACAGAAATCCCCAGAGGATGAAATTGTTATATTTGCTCAAGGAGGTTTGTTTGGGAAATCTCTAACATAGATGTTCTGTCTGAGCTTCATTTTGAAGCATAATTAAGAGCCTACAAGGGACTCAGGGGCATTCCTGGGTAGGAAAAAAAAAATCGTATGAGTAACAGTAACAGTCAGTACAGCCATCTTGTTTGACCCCCTAGAGAAGGAGATAACACCTGACTCCAGTATTCTTGCCTGGGAAATCCCTTGGACAGAGGAGCCTGTCGGGCTGCTGTGCATGGGATCACAAAGAGTGGGGCACGACTTGGCAACTACATGGTCATCATCATCTTGTTTGAAGAATTTCAAACATTTTGGACTGCAGGCAACCCTAGAGACAGGGAAGTCTAGAGGAGAATTAAAGCCGGTGGCTTTATTTGAGTTTCTGTAACCTTTGGGCTTACTGCTAACATTGACTGAGTTGTTTATTGATTTCCTACAGAATATGAACTCAGGGGAGGTCAAACTGAAGTGCCTATGATGCTCTGCCAACTACCAAGGTAGAGAGGGCTCCTGCAGGTGGAGCCCAGGTGGCTCTTCTGTTGGTTGCAGCTCCAGCTCCATCTCCTTTCTCAGCACATAAATCTCCTAACTGCACTGAATCTCTGCCTAATGTGAACAGAAGCTTCACACTGAGAGGCGGGCAGAGAGCAGCACACGCAGCTGAAAGGAAGCTCAGAGGAGGGAATCGCCAAGGAAGTGGCCATGGAGCTGATCCCAAGCTTTTCCCTGGAAACCTGGGTTCTCCTGGCTATCAGCCTGGTGCTCCTCTATCTGTGAGTAACTGTTAGGCTCATCTCTTCTATAACCTAGGTCTTGGGGTGCTAATCAGGAAAGGGGGTTCCCTTAGTTTTTTAAAGTTCAAAGTAAATGGAGGAGAAGTTGCTCAAGCATCAGGTGCTATGGGCACCGAATGGGTTATTATCGATCTTACCCACATCTGGGTAAGAGTCCATCAAGGGCAAGTTAAAAACAACTGGCCCACATGCAGCATAATCCTCACTGATTCCCATGGCTGGGAATCCTGGAGGCAAGGAGCAACGTGGGTTTTTGTTTCAGTCTCTTTGACTGTACCTGCTGCAAGAGACATGAGGAAGTATCGGCCCCTTTGTCACTCAGGAGTTCCTGCTCCGGACCCTTCTTCCAGGTGTCATTTACACAAGGCATGGGGTGCACCCCGACTTTGTTGGGAGGCCTGAGACTGAGCAACCCTTTTTTCAAACTCAGCCCTTCCCCTTTTCTGTGCCCCTCCTCAGGGCATCCCTTCCTAAGGCTCAATTCCCGCACCCTGTACTCTGCAGAAATTATCTAGTTTCCAAATGAGAAATCTTAAGATCTGAGGAAACTTGGTAAAAATCTTGAAATTATATTCATTTCTTTCACCTTTTCTTTCAATCTCTGGAAGAGTTAGAATCAATGTACATATTTATTTTCCCTGTGATACGAAATCTGCTAAGCCTACGAGAGGCACAAGCCCCAGAGTCCAATTTGGATTTTCTTTTCCCTGTATAATTGTGGCACAGGAGGTTGAATCAAAACCATCTAGCAGAAAAATTCCTTTCAATGTTGAGATTCTGTTATCATGGAAGGGAGGGAGAGGTTGGGAAGGGAATTATTTCCAATGAGTGATTAGAAAGATACCCCTACAAATTACATTTAGGTTCTGTGTCAATTTCATTTTCACTAAGTGTAGGAAATCATGATGACATGTACGTGGGTAATATTAACCTCATTTTAATTACTTGAAAGAAGTATTAGGCATTTAAGGTATTTCAGCAACATATTTTCTGTCATTATAAAATTAATTGGTACAGTTTAATTTCATTCTATTTAGTACTAGACTTAAAAAATCGATATGAGTATTTCCAGCATGTGGTTTTTCCCTGAAGGATAAAAGAGGACTGTTGTCCAGCACATAGAAAGGTATGTAAATAAATTCACCCTCTAGAATAATGCCTGGAATATGAATCTAGTGTACTAATATATTCCTGTGATACATCTTTTTAAATATGCATGTCCAGCAAGATATTTTAATCTTCAGGGCAGATGAGTATACATGTCTGGGAGCCAGTGATGATACGAGAGGCATCTAGAAAGAGATTGGGATGGAGGGGAGAATATTCCTCTTTCCTCTGAGCAGACCCCCCCCCAGAGTTATTCCTCAGACCTGGTCCCACAGAAGGTCAACAGGGTTGGCATCTCATTTGCTGGAAGCCTGGGGACAAGACACAATCTCAGTCACACTGTGTGTGGTCCGTCTGACAGTGGGGCTTATACTAGCTAGTGTCCCCACCAGGCAAACATCCCTGTAGCCTGAGAAGGTACTGGTGCAGCCGGCAATCAGCTGCTGCAGGCAATGTTATCGTTACGCTGACACAATGTAAAGACTATAAAAATGTTGGCTTTATGTTTAGCCCCTTCCTTTTTACCCAAAATAGCATTACTGTACCAACCAAAAAGTGAAGAGCTAGAAAGAAGCCAAATAATTCACTCAGGCCATCTGCTGCCTTGGTGGAACCACGTGAATTTAGACACTAGACCAGAGCTTTCTGTGGGACCAGTGTTGCCAACATGTTCACTCAATCGCTTGGCATCATTTTTGAGTTTATGTAGCACACTGAAGGTTCAGAAGCAGACATTGACTTGCCCTGTTTGTGAAGACAGAGGAAGCAACTGGGGTTTGAATAGCCCAGGCCATCCCTTTTGTGGTGATTGGTGCCCACACTTCCACCAGTTGCTTTGGAGGAAAGAGAGATATAGCCAACTGTGCTTGGCCAAGGTACCTCTCTGTGCACTTCCAACATAGGTACTTTCCTGAAAGTTTGTGGGTTTCTCTTATCATAGAGATTTATACAGAGATTTGAACCTGTGCTACCTTAAAGCCTCCCTTCCAAAGAAGGAGCGACAGGAGCTTCGTCCAATATTCTGGAATTTTTTATGGTCACTCATTTTTTGTCACACAACGTCTTTTGCTCTACGGAAAGGTAACTGAAGACTGGGAACCCTGATATCTCTTTGTTGAAAGTGCCCATAGGGCATGATGAACCATTTACACACAGCATGCTTTTCAACCATACCTTACTAATTTGCCTCTACAGAGTTAGCCTTGGAGGCCTAGCAAGTTCATGTTTAAACCATTGATGGCAGTCTCTTCCTCCAGCCTCTTTTCCTGCACTCTGTCATCTCTCAGGAACACCAGAGTGAGCAGGCTTGCAAAGATCCACAACTCGGAACTGTGAGCTTGCACACATAATACATGAAGGATAACCTGCAGACAGGCCACCATAGGGAGCACCAGCCCTGATTGGTTTTTAAGATAGTTGAAGTGCAGTGGAAGTAGTCTAGCTGCTTTATGATTGAGAATCTTCAGAAAGATGAGTGTATTTCAGGCCCCGGGCTTAGCAGATGGTTGGAGGACCAGATGCCATGAGGTGGGGAATGGTCTGGAGATGGATACGTTAGTCATTGATTCATTTATACAGTTTCAGGGAACAAAAGGGTCAATCACTCTTTTTTTGTAGTTCAAATCAACCAAATTGCCTGGTGACAGAGTCATGGGGGTAGCTGAAAGGTACTCAATTTCTATGATGGCAGTGGAAGCCTTGAACACAGTTTTCATAATACAGACAAGAACACTGCTTGTTTTAAGGCCTGCTTGTGAAGACAGAGTTAAGAAGAATCAGATTGTAAAATGAGGTCACATCATGGAGGGGGAACCCATCCAGTGTTCTTGCCTGGAGAATCCCAGGGACGGGGGAGCCTGGTGGGCTGCCATACATGGGGCTGCACAGAGTCGGAAACGACTGAAGCAACTTAGCAGCAGCAGCAGCATGGAGGGGCCTCTGATGCATTGGGCACTTGATGGGAGGAGCTTACTCATTGGAAAAGACTCTGATGCTAGGAATGATTGAGGGCAGGAGAAGAGGGAGACAGAGGATAAGATGGTTGGATAGTATCACTGACTCAATGAACATGAGTTTGAGAGAACTCCAGGAGATAGTGAAGAACAGGGAAGCCTGGCATGTTGCAGTCCATAGGATCACAAAGAATCGGACATGACTGAGTGACTAAGCAACAAAACAATATAGAGGAAAGGAGGAAGATAAGAACATTGCCAAGGTAGACTCTAGTAACTCTGTCATTTGGCAGATGCAGTTAATCAAAATCTCATGTTTGATACAGAAAAAAAACGTTTCCCCTTTGTATCTAGAATGAGAATCTCTAAATCATGGAAGAGTTAACTTGCTGAATACATATGAATGAATTTTTTGGAGGAATTATAGCCTAAACCTCTCAGGAGCTCTCAAATTTAAATATTTATCCAGCATCCACTCTAGGATTGGGACCTTCAAGATTTCACTTGATGGTGAAAGTGATATTGTCTCACTGTGCAAGAGGGAAAGAAGATGATGAATGAAAGTAATTATTGCTTTTGGAATTGCTGTTATTATTTATCACCTACATGTTACCACCTACATGTCATCTACATGACAGTTCCAGTTCCTAGTCTGTGACTGGCCAGCTCCACACTTATTCCACAATCCCTGACCTGGATTTTCTCTTTCACTTTACAGATATGGAACTTATTCACATGGACTGTTTAAGAAGCTGGGGGTTCCTGGGCCAAGACCTCTGCCTTATTTTGGAAACGTTCTGTCCTACCGAAAGGTGTGTGTTGTTTGATGTCCCTTTTTTGCTTTGTATGGTTGCAAATCCCAGCTGAGTTGCATAGTAAAAATTCTCCTCCTCAGGAGGCAGTTGAGAGTTTTCTTACTTCCCAGAAATGGCATTGTAGGCCCCACCCACACATGCCCTCTTTACCTGAGGCCTCTATTAGCTGTCAGGAGCCTCAGGTCTGCCTCCTCAGACAGCTGAACTCTCTGGCTGAGTCAGCACAGAACTTGAAGTTCCATCTTGTAAGCTTTGTGAAGAGGATCTTATCTCTGCCAGGTGCAGATTCCCAGCAAGGCACAGTCCTAATAATTGTCAGGAGAAAAGCATGAAGGGATACCTGGTCGTGGCTCATTAAGCAGTGTACAGTATAGTTAGATGAGTCCTGTTGGTAGCATAAGCTCTGGGTTCCCTTTTTTTCTCCTTTCTCCTGAATTGCTTGGATGCTTCAGTTCTAATGTATCAGGTAATTTGCACATACTTGGATTCTCTCAGGAACTGCTAATGCCTGCAGTTTTTTTTTTTTTTCCATTTTCTGCTCTACCTCTTGCTACACATGACATCATTTGGGATATGAAAAATGGAACAAAAGCTTTCTGCTTTTCTTCTGTGCCTTCAAAACAGGCACCTCATGGGTGAGTTTGAGCAGGGAATGAGTGTAACTGAGACAAGATGGTGGTTGTCTATTTGCTTCAGATACTTAAATGCTAAATAAGTTGTGGAGTTTTTTAAAAATAAGGCAGAATCACATACACAAAAATGGCTAGAAAGGATATGATTTGACAAAATTATTAGAAGTTTAATTTAACTGAAAGGAATGTACCAGGTGGCATATGGACTGTGAATTCTGATATTCATTCCGCTCTGATGCCTCCCCAGGGCCCTGCCCCTGAACTGAAGGGCGTGAGCTGCATTCCGATGTGCAGGGGCAGAGCCCTGTGTGCAGGCTGCTCTCTGGCTCAGATTTCCTGTCCTGCAGACATGAGGCTTGTTTCTCAGATCCTGATTCTCCCAACTGAGGTCTTCACTGTCTCATTACTGCCTCAGAATTTCCTGAACATTTTTCCATCTGAATATGTAGTAATTTCCTCTCCACCTTTCCCAGGGGAACTCTTCAGTAGATGCACCCCAACTCACATTTATGAGACCTTCATTTACTTGTTAAAGCATTAAATATCATGATAGAAACTTAGGGACAGGCTTTTTTTTAAGTTATAGAAGTAAAAACTCAGGCCAGGTTCCCCCCACCCCAGCCCCGTGTGTGTATGTGTGTGTAGCAGAGTTTTATTAAAGTATAAAAAGGGACAGAGAAAGCTTCTGAGACAGACATCAGAAAGGTGATGGAGAGTGCCCCCCTCACTGGTCTTAGCAAGGGAGCTATATACTTTTAAAATTGGTTATTACAATAAATCAAAAGAATGTCTCAAGTTTGTAAAGGTCCTACCAGACCCACTCCCACAATTTACAAGTTTCAAGATAACAAGATTAGTCAGAAGGTTCTTGCTAAGGAGAAACATGTCCTCGAGCAAGATACATTGTTATATTGACTAAGACAAAGTAATATAGAAAAAAATATTTGTCCTTTTCTCCTTGAGAGCCCCAGACCCCTTTCTCCTCCTTGGGGAATCCGGACTTTTTATCAGCCTGCCTAGGAATTGACTCTCTCATTCCCCCCTTTTATTTTAGGAGAATTATGTTGCCAAAGGAAAGGGGCATTGTTTTCATCCCATAACTATTCCTGCTGTTGAGGGGCATAGTCCCTAAATTGTTGAGGCAACATATTTTCCTAACCCTCATGTTGAGAGTGTCTGATCCAGGGGCCCCAAGTAATAGTTAGAGGAGCCTGTGGCATTCATAGGAGCTTGAACAACCATTTGTAACTTAAGAGGTTTCAGCCAGTTAGAAACAAATCCAGTTACATCGTTATAGATGTAAGGCAAAATGGTCATTAAACCAAGTTAAAACATAATCAAAAGTTACATTATGTCCATAGTTACACCAGTCCATCTTAGGATTGTTAGATGTCATCAGATCAAGAAGAGGCCTCACATATGATTGTTGTTCATGAAGGTATTTACAGAGTTGAAGAAAGTCCTTTCCTTGAAGTGGAGAAACCCACCATGGGAAGCCTTCAATTGATTAGGATGGGGAGTGCTCCACAGACCCAGCAATTAGACCAATATGGAGGCTGGGTCAGGGGTTACCTCCCAGAGTTCTCGTAATGTCTGTTGAAAAGCTGAGTCACATAGTTAGTTAATTCTAAGGCTTTAGGATCTATGACAATATCTGTGTGCAAAAACAGTCTGTTATAGAGAGTCCCTTTTTTGGGGGGGCAGTTTGAGCCCTCATTAAAAGCTGGGAAAGTCCTCCATAACCTGGAATCCAAATGTGGCAATAGCCTGTAATGCCCAAGAATCCTCTCAATTGTCTTAAAATCATAGGTAGAGAATGATTTAGTATAGGTTTAATGTTAGAAAGCATCATCCTTCAAATCAGTCACTGAAAATTATACAGCTTGTTTAGGAATTTCAGACAATAAAGTATAAGAATTAGGCACTTATTATTTGTATATCTAGAACAAGTCTCCACTTACCATTTGACCCTCTTCACATCCAGAATAGGAGTGTTGCATGGACTGTTGTAGGGAATTAATAGCCCTTGTTCCTTTAAATTTTCAATGATAGGCTTTAACCCTTTCTTAACCTCGGGTTTTAATGGATATTCCTTTTGATATGAAAATAGGTGAGGGTCATTGAGCTTGATAGGGACAGGAACAACATTTTGTGCTTGACCCACAGTTTTTCCATCAGTCCACACTTTAGGATTTACATTTTTTTCAGTTAAAAGAACGGGTTCCATATTCATGAAAACAGAGGCCTGGGCTTTGTTCAGTATATCCCTCCCCAGAAGGGGTGAAGGAGACTCTGGCATGATTAGAAACTCATGAGAAAAACAGCTCAGAGTCCCAGTTGCAGCTTAAAGGATAACTGAAATAATAGCGTTTGGCTCGTTCTGACAGAAGCGGACCAGGGGCTTCAGTGAGCAAAGAGAAAGCTGCCTCAGGGTTCAAAATAAAATCGACTGGTTGGCCCCCCACAGTTATTAATGCCCAGGGTTCCTCAGGTGTAATCAGGATGGGCGCTTGCGTGGTGACCCCCGGGCACCTTTGGTCCTGATTGTCCTGAGAGTCCGACCCCTGGGGCCTATACCTTAGAGGACAGTCTCTTCTCCAGTGTGGTCCTTTGCAGACCAGACATGGAGCCGGGGGTGGCATAGATGCCTGAAGGCCATCCCACTTGAGATGCCCCTCCTTTCCACAGTAATAACAAGCCCATCCCTTTTCTCCTGGGTCCCTCTGGGCATTTTTCTCAGGCTGTTTCAGAGCAGGTCTAACAGCCATTATTGGGGCTTCAGTCTTTTGCCTGGGTCTTTTTTCCCTCTTATTTTCCTTCTCATATTCTTTACCATAATATACTGTCTGAGCCAGCTGTAACAGTTTTTCTAAAGACTGATTTGGTCCAAATGCCAGTTTTCATAACTTATGGCAGAATCTGTAGCCGGCTGAGTGAGAAATCTATCTTTTAAGATCATTTCTCCCTCTGTAAATTTCAGGATCAATGTCAGTAAACATGCGGAGAGCCTCCTGTAATCTTTATTAGGAGTTTACCAGGAGCTTCCTTCTCTCCATATTCTATGTCAGTTAACTTAGCATAGTTTAAAGTCTTAGCATATGCTTTCTTGAGTCCTTCAAGAATACATCCAGCAAAGTGGCTCTGTTACGGGAGCTGCTTGGATCCCAGTAGGGAGGAGAGCTATTTTGTGATCCGTCTTTCTCCTTGCCTCCAAGCCATTCATCTCCAAAAGTAATGGCTTCCCCCAAAACTCCAGCTCTCAAGTCAGGAGTCAGCATCTGTCCCAAGACATATCCTCTAAATAGTCTACTGAGACTGAGGCAAGCCCTCCTGGAAGGGTGCCCTGATTCCCAGCCTGTTCAGTTGGCAGCCCCAGATACAGGGGCGAAGTAAGAGAACAGGAGGGAGCTGAAGGTTTCACACCCAAGTCTGTACCCTTAGGACACAAATCTGGCATGTCTCACAGAGAGATAAAGAGCAACATACATGGCACTTCCACCCATTTCTTTGTTTTCTACAGAACTGATCTAATTGTAAACAATATTGTAGTTAAGAGGCTCTTCAGTAGGCCAGTGTTCCCTGTCTTCCAAAGGATACCATGGCCATTTGGTATCACAGAAGAAGATCAGGCACGTCTTTTTAAACTCTGGGGATCAAACTTGTCCCAGTTGTTGTTGTTGTTGTTTTAATACATTTTAAAGGACTGGTTCTGGAACTGTTAGTTCCCCTCTGTAAGAGAGAAAAAAGCAGCATCCACAGCCATGGCTTCTTTCCACCGAAGGCACCCCTCCCTGCTCTAGATGGGGGTGTAGACAGACTTTCCACCGAAGTTTTCCTTCCCTGGTCGGACTTAGTCTGTCCCTTACCGATGCAGGCACCTGATTCACCCCTCCCAGTTCTACCACTGAGATGGGGTGGAGATGCACCAGGGGTAGATCTGATGGTATCCGAAATTGATTTCTAGTGCTATACCACCACAACCTTTGTTTGCTTTGTCAGAGTAGTTTCCCAGAATGTTTCCCGAGCTAGGACTGCTAGGGGAAGCATCCGTCTTCCCTGTGCCTGTGAACATTCTTGAGTACAGTCCTGACTGCAGTGGAAGCGGTGAGTCCTAAAGGGATAAACAGCAACCAGGACGGCCCTTCTGAGTGTCACCACGCCAGCGTATGTGACAGCAAAAGGGTCGGCCAGCGAGAGAAAAGTGATTTTTGTCCTCAAGCGACTAGGACCAATCCTTCCAGTTCATTTCCACAGATTCCACAGAAAGAATATCTAAGGAGTTGAGACAGAAGCCACCCGAGAGCCTCTTCTGGTCCACTAAGAGTTAGCGCTACCAAAGGAAGAAGCCTTTTGCATTTCCAATCTGACCAGATCCTGCAATTCCCAATCTGTGTCCTCAAAAATCTCATGGTCAGCAGCAGTGCTTCTCTCCACATAGATCAGAGGCACAGCCATGACAAAAGACTCACTTTCAGATCGCTGGTCCCTGAAGCAGGCAGCCAAGAGAGTGACCTTTAGCCTGAGAGACATTCCTGGAGTTAAAGTTCTGTCTTGCTCTCAAATATGCTCTTGTAGCTTTTGGCTCCTAGCAAGACCAGGCACTTCCATGACTACCAAGCTTCGGGTCTAAGTGAAAGTACATAGTAATGGCATGAGTCACAAGTCCATTGAAAGTCTATGACCCAACAGATTAGGTTAGTAGTTCTGATTCCCCACGCAATTACGAAATGGTCAAAGTGACCAGGAAAAAGTGACCGAGAAAGGAAAGTTCGGTCCACACGCTTTGCCCTCCTCTGGCCACTCCCCTCACAGGAACATTGGATGTCTCTTGGTATTGACAGGTGGTATAAACCCACGACAAGGCTCCCCTTTCTGCCTTCAGTCATTTCGAGGCACTGTGAAACTGCAGAGCAGGGCTCATCACTTGCTTTGTGCAGGGCATGTCATTCATTCACACAAGCAAACCATAGCGTTGGTAAAGTAAAGCAGAAAACATGTAAGAAAGCGGAGAGGCTAGAGCGCTTGAGTGTTCTCGCCCTGTCCTGAAGATCCTGGGCAAGCCCCAAGATGATAGCTTAACGTGAACAATGTGGATTTGTGATCTCCAAAGAAGATTTAGCTTTGGGACCAGGGACCAAGCTTCATCACTCAAGAGCTTTTGTGTAGCAGAGATTTATTTAAAGTATAAAAAGGGACAGAGGAAGCTTCTGACATAGACATCAGAAGGGGGATGGAGAGTGTCCTCCTCGCTAGTCTTAGCAAGGGAGCTATATACTGTTTAAATTGGTTATTACTATCAAGCCAGGTGTTTAAAACGCACTGCTCCTTGTATAGTTGTGGCACCTCTTCATTTTTTTCTGTGTTGAGCTGGAAAACTAGAAGGCATCCACTTTGTCATTCATTCAGTCACTCACTCACTTTGTCATTGAACACACACCCCTTAGACTTCTTTAAATCTGCGAGATTAAAAGATGTCACTGGAGCTTTAACTTGCTTATTCTGCTAGAATTCTAGAGAGAGCTCATGAGTAAATGAAAAGACTGCTAAACTAGGAGATGAAAGTGTGTGTGGGAATCTGTTACTTCCCTCAGCTTCAGTTTTGTCACATGTCCATGGGGGATTAGAGATTAAGAGATTTTAGACAACACATGCACAAGGAAAAGCCTTCAGGAAGATAAGGAGTAATTAGTATTCACTGACAGGGGTAAGTGTTTAGTATCTGCAATACTCAAAGAATATTCAAGAGTGATTTTAAATTGTAAGTTTCAAATATCTCCTCTATTTTCCGTCCTTTCCCTTAAGACATTCGTGAATAAGAACTTCCCTCCAACTGCCAGTGAAAAATAATAGTTTTGTGAATTAGAGATAGAGTTCAATACAGGATGTTAATAATATTGTTTTTCCTTATAGGGTGTTTGTGAGTTTGATGAAGAATGTTTTAAAAAGTATGGGAAAATGTGGGGGTGAGTATTCTGAAAACTCCCATCGGACACACTTGTTATGATAATTCTGCCCTCCCCTGATGGTGTGGAGGGCACTCTCAGTCCAGAGCTTCTTGGAATGAAGTCATTTGCTGTAAAGCTTGCAGGCTTGTTCTACCAGAGGTCCTAACGGCCACAGGTGTCCAGGTCCAGAGTCTGAATCAGGCCTGGAGGATCACAGGTTGTCATTTTTCTCCAGACTTTGAGGCCCAGGGACTCCTAGCTTCACTTTCTGTCCAGGATCTCACTCTTCCTCCCCTTTTCCGTTTTTCTCTCCTTAGGTTACCTTTAATTACATAAAATGCGTTATCTCAGAACATGCTAATATGTGCTCATAAATGTATCTTATGACCCTTTCCCACATGATTCTCTTTTAATTTAACATAATATCCTTTATTTAAATTCTGGATTTAATGTGTCCTTTTGGAAAAATTGATGAGAGTTATAGGTTAACATAATGGGAAATCATATCTGCTCAGCTTTTTACTTTCTCTGCATGTATGGAGTTTGTTTGTTTTTTAATTTTCAGGTAAGACTTTCAATAGAATTGTATTCAATGATTGTTTTATCTACTGTTTTTCTCCGATTTTGAGGAGATGTAGGGTATATATATCTAACCCAGAGTGTGTCAGGTGGACTTTAGGAGCTGTTGGAGGTTTGGTGAGAGTAGAGGGAGAGAGGTCTTGTGGTGCTTCTTTGCCAACAGCAAGTGGCAGAGGCTCTACCTGTCCGGATCTCTTCATCTTCTCTCATGAGGCCCTCAGAAACCATGGGAACCTGTGAGTTGCCATTGCCCCAAATGTCAACCTGGTTGAGTGGAAAGAATACATAGCACCGGGACACTACTGGCCCAGCTCCAACTGCCCCTCCAACATTTAGTACCTGTGAGCTCTGGATGCAGTCTCTTTTTCATGGTGGATCCCAGTTCTCTTTTAGAAAATGGTTCTCATGCTTGGATGTATGAGGAGCACCTGGGAGAGCTTGTTATAAATACAGACTTTGACCCCACTCATCAGTACAGTGAATTGATATGATCTGAGGTGGGTTCAAAACTCTGATTGTAACTGTTAGTTAGAGAAATTATTAAGGCTGGAGTGACATCATGAATATAAAGCAAAACACTGTCTCTTCACCCAACTGTTGTTGCAAAACCATGATGGGAAGAAGGGAATCATACAAATAATAAGTCAGTCAGGTGGAAGAGCAGATTAAGTGCTTCCTCAATCCCTCCTGTCACTGCTTCAGCACTAAATGCTCTTGACACCCACTTACACCCTCTGAGTTTTATAACAGCCTTTGGAAATGGGCAGAAGTAAGTGCAGTGTTTCTCTGCAGTTTTTATATGTGATCATGAAACCATCTGAGATTCTCCTGTGAAATTAGAGGAATAGGTAACATGTGGAAAATCTTCCAGTTTGTTGTAGCCATTGCAAGTGATTGATAGTGAAACCAAAATGTCTGACGACTGTAAATAACTCAGGGTAAACCTCATTCCAGTGGCTGATTCCCATGAATGGACATCCTGACAGTCAGGAGACGAGATCAAACAGTGACATGTCACATCTGAGGAGTCAGTTTTGTGTGATAGGTGGGTCAAACGTGGGCCTGCCCTGCTGGGGATGGATGTTACTGACATGGAGCCCAAGGCCCACAGGACCCATGTAATGAAAAGAAAATATTTAAAAGATGAGTTATACATACTTCTCTGATCTTTTTCATTCTCTTTTTCCTTTTGTTCAAATTATCCTCAACTTGATGCTACCAGGGATATCTCACTATTTAAAATATTTGCTTAAAAAATATTAACTAGCAAGCAAATTTTAGAAAATAGGACAAAAAAAATCTTTCGTATCCCACTGTCACTTGTGGAGCATTCCAAATCTTCTTCCATTTGCAGATATATTGTTATATATTTATGATAGATGTGTCTACAGTTTTCATCTAATAGTATATGCATTTTCATGCTTTGGGTGTATCTTCAAAAATGACTGAGCAGATGGACTCCCCTTAATTATTTTTTAATTTTCAGATAATTTACTTCCTTCAATTATTTACTAACCTAACTTCCTTCTTGATAATGAAATATGTTAAACCTATAAAAATTATGGAAAATGATACAGGAAATACCCATATACTTACCAGCTAGAATTAGCAGTGTTTTCATGGTGTTTTTAATGATAACTTTAGAAGGATGGATTATATAATGTTAAGATAAACATCTGGACTTCCAGGTATGGCTCCAGCTGCAGAAAATGGCTTATTAAGTTTAATCAACTCTGTTTTCCCTACACAGGATTTTTGAAGGTAAACATCCTCTGTTGGTTATCACAGATCCAGACATGATCAAAACAGTACTAGTGAAAGAATGTTATTCTGTCTTCACAAACCGGAGGGTAGGCATCCATTTTTTAAATTTGCAATTTGCTTATTAGATATGCAGTTTGAAATATATTATAAATTCACAGGATGTTGTTAAAAGGGAAAAATACAGAGAAGCTGGATGTCATGTACCTTTCATCCTGATTCCTCCAATGGCAATACATTGATTAACTAGACTACAATTTAAAAGCAGAAAACTGACATTCATACTATCCACAGAGCACATTGTGATTTCTTCAGCTTCATGCTCACTCATTGTGTATGTTTTGTTCTGTGAAATGTGTCCTAGATGTAGATTTATGTAGCTACCACGACAATCAATGTACAGAACTGTTCCATCCCTACAAGGCTCCCTCTTACTATTCTTATATAGTTGTAGCATGTAGCTTGATTTTTCCTCTTATCAGGGTCTTTAGCATAGCAAACACTGCTCTTTAAATTTTGATGAGTGATTTATCAGTTTTCCCTTTTATGGATTTTGCCTTTGTTATCAAGTCCAAAATATCTTAGGCATTGCAGATTTTCTCCTATTTTGTCCCTAAGCATTAAATCATTTTATGTTTTACCTTTAAGTCTACCTTTAATCCATTTTGTATTAGTTTCTGTGTAACATGTGAGGTTAAGTTTTTTTGTTTTTTGCATCTAAATGTCTGATTTGCTCCAGCACCATTTATGGAAAGACTGTCCATTTAAAATAATGTATTTATTTAATATTTATTTATTTATTTTTAGCTGTGCTGGGTCTTCATTGCTGTGCTCAGGCTTGAGCCTGGCAGTGTGCAGGTGTGTGGCTGCAGAGGTTAGCTGTGGACAGGTGTGTCAGTGCAGCTGAGTGACAATAGTAAGGACTGGCTTTAGGCATCTGAGCATCTGCAGGGGTCTCAGATGGTGTTTTGCACATGCGCATCGATAAAGATTGGCTGCTGGTGTGGATCCTGGGTCTTATAGCATCAGCGGTGGCACTAACTGGGCAGCTCTAGTGGGGCTGGAGGGAGTAGGGTAGGACTCATGCAACTGCCTTAACATCATGAGTGTTGAATTAAAGGTGGCTGATTGATCAGTTGATTGGGAGAAAGGCTACAGACACTGGTCAGTTTCAGTGGGATGAGAAGCTGCACATGGGTCTTCCTTTCCCTTTCCTGCCCCTTCCCTCCCCTCTCCTTCCCCTGCCTGCCATCTCTTCCTGGACAGTCCAGTCCTAAACCCGTAGGTGGGCCACAGAAGGTGGGCAGCCTCACACATCAGGGTGGGGCCAGAGAAGGAGGGCGGTGGCTCTAAGTCGGAGACTGAGTAGGGAGGGGAGGGTGTCCACAGGGATGGCAGCCGGGCACTGGTAAAGTGAAAGTGAAAGTTGCTTGGTCGTGTCCGACTCTCTGCGACCCCATGGACTATACAGTCCATAGAATTCTCCAGGCCAGAATACTGGAGTGGGTAGCCTTTCCCTTCTCCAGGGTATCTTCCCAACCCATGGATCAAACCCAGGTCTCCCACATTGCAGGCAGATTCTTTACCAGCTGAGCCACAAAGGAAGCCCAAGAATCCTGGAGTGGGTAGCCTTTTCCTTCTCCAGGGGATCTTCCTGACTCAGGAATTGGACCGGGGTCTACTCCATTGCAGTACTTGGATGCAATCTCAAAAACGACAGAATGATCTCTGTTCGTTTCCAAGGCAAACCATTCAATATCACGGTAATCCAAGTCTATGCCCCAACCAGTAACACTGAAGAAGCTGAAGTTGAACGGTTCTATGAAGACCTACAAGACCTTTTAGAACTAACACCCAAAAAAGATGTCCTTTTCATTATAGGAGACTGGAATGCAAAAGTAGGAAGTCAAGAAACACCTGGAGTAACAGGCAAATTTGGCCTTGGAATGCGGAATGAAACAGGGAAAAGACTAATAGAGTTTTGCCAAGAGAATGCACTGGTCATAGCAAACACCCTCTTCCAACAACACAAGAGAAAACTCTACACATGGACATCACCAGATGGTCAATAAAAAAAAAAAAAAAAAAAAAACACAGCAAAAAAACACAAACTCATGGAGATTAAACAATACATTACTAAATAACAAAGAGGTCACTGAAGAAATAAGAAAAGAAATTAAAAGATTCTGAGAACAAATGACAATGAAAACACAATGACCCAAAACCTATGGGACTCCACAAAAGCAGTTCTAAGAGGGAGGTTTATAGTGATACAATCATACCTCAAGAAGCAAGAAAAGCATTGAATAAACAGTAACTCTACATCTAAAGCAGCTGGAAAAAGAAGAACAAAAAGCCCCAAAGTCAGCAGAAGGGAAAAATTGAAAGATAAAAACCATATGATCATCTCAATAGATGCAGAAAAAGCCTTCAACAAGATCCAACATCCATTTATGATAAAAAAAACACTTCAAAAAATGGGCATAAAAAGAACCTACCTCAACATAGTAAAGGTCATATATGAACCCCACAACATACATTGTTCTCAATGGTGAAAAACTAAAAGTTTTCTCTCTAAGACTGGGAACAAGACAAGGGTGTCCACTCTCACTACTATTATTCAACATGGTTTTGGAAGTCCTGGTGAGGTGAAGTCGCTCAGTCGTGTCCGACTCTTTGCGACCCCGTGGACTGTAACCTACTAGGCTTCTCTGCCCATNCCCCTTCCCTCCCCTCTCCTTCCCCTGCCTGCCATCTCTTCCTGGACAGTCCAGTCCTAAACCCAAATGGGGGCCACAGAAGGTGGGGAGACTCACACGTCAAGGGGCCAGGCCAGAGAAAGAGGGCAGTGGCTCCAAGTCAGAGACTGAGTAGGGAGGGGAGGGTGTCCACAGGGATGGCAGCCGGGCACTGGTAAAGTGAAAGTGAAAGTAGCTCAGTCATGTCTGACATGCTGAGACCCCATGGACTATACAGTTCATAGAATTCTTCAGGCCAGAGTACTGGAGTGGGTAGCTTTTTCCTACTCCAGGAGATCTTCCCAACCCAGGGACTGAACCCAGGTCTCCTGCATTGCAGGCAGATTCTTTACTAGCTGAGCCACAAGAGAAGCCCAAGAATCCTGGAGTGGGTAGCCTTTCCCTTCTTCAGGGGACCTTCCTGACCCAGAAATCCAACCAAGGTCTACTGCATTGCAGGCAGATTCTTTACCAACTGAGCTATCAGGGAAGCCCCTTTCACTTTCATTGGCAAGGGAACCCAAAATACTCACTTGTGGTGGTGGCTCATAGGGTGAGAGGGCATTGTGAGTGGAAAGGGATGGATTGTGGGTTCGCTCCATAAAGGAGGATTGATCAAGTAATAATATAGAAAGGATGATGGAAGCCGGCATTCTCACCATTGGAGAAGAACTCACAGGTTCAGAGACTGAGAAACTTGACTAAACCCTGTGGAGTCACCAACTGAATTATCAGTGTAAATCCACACTTTTGTATGTAGATAGATGATAACAGGCCAGATGATATAGACAGATGACAGATAAAGTTAAAGACAAGTGTGTGTGTGTGTGTGTGTGTGTGTTGAAAGAGGAGAGTGAAAAAGTTGGCTTAAAGCTCAACATTCAGAAAACGAAGATCATGGCATCCGGTCCCATCACTTCATGGGAAATAGATGGGGAAACAGTGGAAACAGTGTCAGACTTTATTTTTGGGGACTCCAGAATCACTGCAGATGGTGACTGCAGCCATGAAATTAGAAGTCGCTTACTCCTTGGAAGAAAAGTTATGACCAACCTAGACAGTATTTTCTAAGGCAGAGACATTGCTTTGCCAACTAAGGTCCGTCTAGTCAAGGCTATGGTTTTTCCAGTGGTCATGTATGGATGTGAGAATTGGACTCTCACATGTTGGATGTGAAGAAGGCTGAGCACCGAAGAATTGATGCCTTTGAACTGTGGTGTTGGAGAAGACTCTTGAGAGTCCCTTGGACTGCAAGGAGATCCAACCAATCCATTCTGAAGGAGATCAGCCCTGGGATTTCTTTGGAAGGAATGATTCTAAAGCTGAAACTCCAGTACTTTGGCCACCTCATGCGAAGAGTTGACTCATTGGAAAAACTCTGATGCTGGGAGAGATTGGGGGCAGGAGAAGAAGGGGATGACCGAGGATGAGATGGCTGGATGGCATCACTGACTCGATGGACATGAGTCTGAGTGAACTCCGGGAGTTGGTGATGGACAGGGAGGCCTGGCGTGCTGTGATTCATGGGGTCGCAAAGAGTCGGACACAACTGAGCAACTGAACTGAACTGAACTACTCCATTGCAGGCAGATTCTTTACCAATTGAGCTATCAGGGAAGCCCCTTTCACTTTCACTGGTAAGGGAACCCAAAATGCTCACTTGTGGGTTTGGCCCATAGGCTGAGGGGGCATTGTGAGTGGAAAGGGATGCATTGTGGATTGGGTCCATAAAGGAGGATTGATCAAGTAATAATATAGAAAGGATGATGGAAGCCAGCATTCTTACTGTTGGAGAAGAAGTCACAGGTTCAGAGACTGAGAAACTAGTCTGTGGAGTCACCGCCTGTATTATCAGTGTAAATCCATGCTTTTCTGTGTAGGTAGATGATAGCAGGCCAGATGATATAGACAGATGACAGATAGATACAGATAAAGACAGATAGGTGTGTGTGTGTGTGTTGTTACAAAAGCACATTATACCTACTGCTTTCCACTGATGTAGTATAGACAGTTGAGCAGCTGCAGGGGTCTGGGATGGGGTTCTACACATGCCCAGCCAAAAAGATCGGGGCTGGCAGCTGATGTGGATTTTGGGTCTCAGGGCGTCACTGGCTGGAGCAGCTCTCTTGGGGTTGAGGGGGAAGACAGGATGCAGGAAATTGGAGTCTGTGCATCACTGACTCGATGGACCTGAGTTTGGGTGAACTCCGGGAGTTGGTGATGGACAGAGAGGCCTGGTGTGCTGCGATTCATGGGGTTGCAGAGTCGGACACGACTGAGTGACTGAACTGAACTGAATGTAGAACCCTAGGGAGTGATCAGCACTAAAATTTTCAGAGGTTTTCCAGTGACTATACTGACACTTGGTTTCGTCATAGCAAAGTTTCTGGGGTTTTCTGCAGAGCAGGTTACAGGGACCCATAGTCACTCCTGCTGCGTGGCTGACAGTGGTAGTCCCTGCCCTTCTTCTTTGTTCCTCGTTGTCTGTAGATGTCTCGGCTCTGCTCGTCTCTGGGAAGGGTGAAAGCAAAGCAGGTCATTTGTGCAATGTTCTGAAAGGCTGGAGAAACAGGTAACTGATCGTGTTGTCTCTTCTAGTCATTTTTTATTTTTCCAGCAAGGGAAAATGTCTCAGGCTGGGGAAATGCCTCTTGATGCTGAGCAGTGCAGGCCTAGAGGAAGGGATGATGCAAAGAAAATGTATCTATTTTCTTTTTGTGAGTTATTTTCAAGTGTGCTCTGTTGTATTGCCGACACTTCTTAGACCTATTTTCATTTACTGTGGGCTATCTAATTATGAGACAACAAAGGCTGGAGTCTCCACTCTGGTCATGAGTCTCCTATCTTGAAGATGTCACTTTAGTATTTCATCATTAAAGTGATATTAGCTGTAGGTCTTTTTGTAGATGCTCTTTATCAAGTTGAGGAAATTTTTTTTGTCTTCCTATTTTGTGAGTTTTTTCATGAATGAGTGTTGGAGCAATCTATTTTAAAACAAAATATAAATTTGAAAGATGAGATTTTCAAACAGGTTTGCTTCATACGCCTGTCCCAAGCTGAGAAGTAGAGTTGTCTTCTTTCCCCTTCTATTCCTGGGGGAAAATGTAGGGGGAAGTGTTTTCCATATCATTGCATAATTTTTTTTTTCAGAATATCAGGTAGATTCCTAATCTTTTGCATAGTTAGTACTACTTAAAAAGCCCCCACCATGTCTACACATTCCTTTTTCCAATTGGTCAGGCTGTAAATATATGTGAAGACCAAAGTAACCTGAGGCAAAATGCAGTCTGCCAAGGCTATCTGGCTGGCTGTCACCAATCCCTTCTCTGCATAGCCCAGGAAGATGAACTAGACCTTATTCCCTTCTATCCCCCTGGAAGAACCCTTTCTGTACTACATGGGTCATTTGTGTTTAAAAGGAGATTGGAATATGAAGGCTGGAAACCACATCAAGCAACTGAATGTCACTTCCACATTCACAGGAACCTATACATTCAGGATAAATATTTATTGTGCATCTAGCATAGGGCCTGGTACTACATAGATAGTCACTAAAGATTTGTTGAATACATTGTTCCCAAATTATTAACACATTTTCCACAACTGTTGAGACTTCCAACACTTAGGTAGGGTAAAATGTGTCTTGCTCTCAACTCTAGGTTTTTGGTCCAATGGGAATTATGAAAAATGCTGTTTCTGTGGCTGAGGATGAACAATGGAAGAGAATACGGACATTGCTGTCTCCAACCTTCACTAGTGGGAAGCTCAAGGAGGTAAGAAAAGAAGAGGGTTTTCCATGAGCAACTTAAAGAATAAGGTAGAAAATAAATTCATATCCCTGTCCAAGGAGTGGTGTGCCAAATTTGAGTTTCCTAAAATGGTTCTTATCTTCACATCCTAAAAGAAACATCGTCAGATTCATAATAAAATGTCTCTTATGGCTGCATGCCCCTGAAAACCAGGTTCTTCTAAAACTTGAGTCTCCACATTTAACTTCCAGTGCTGTTGTGTTTTGTGTCTAGATGTTCCCTATCATTGGGAAGTATGGAGATGTGTTGGTGAGGAACCTGAGGAAGGAAGCAGAGAAAGGCACGTCCGTCAACATGAAAGAGTAAGTAGGGGTGAAGCTGGGGTCCTCTGAGCTCCATGGAGACCCTTGTGTTTCCTGCCTTGGAGCCAAATTCCTACTGCTGAGTTACTCTAGTGACCAAACAGGAGTAAGTATATGGTTTACAACTCCGACTGGCCACCCGAGAATGAGTGGTGGCTCATGAAAGTATCAGAAGGTATCTTCTGTGTACATGAGCCAGGGTTAATTTATCTACTTAACTGTCACCTTGGATATCCTAGGAGACAAAAATACAGTTTGGTCTTAAGTTGGGGAGCATAATGCCTCCATCTCTGTTGTTTTTTCAAGATTGCTTTGGCTATTTATGGTCTTGTATGGTATTTTTTTGGGCCACAAAATCACTGCAGATGGTGATTGCAGCCATGACATTAAAAGATACTTACTCCTTGGAATGAAAGTTATGACCAACCCAGACAGCATTTTAAAATGCAGAGACATTACTTTGCCAACAAAGGTCCATCTAGTCAAGGCTATGGTTTTTCCTGTGGTCGTGTACGGATGTGAGAGTTGGACTGTGAAGAAAGCTGAGTGCCGAAGTATTGATGCTTTTGAACTGTGGTGTTGGAGAAAACTCTTGAGAGTCCCTTGGACTGCAAGGAGGTCCAACCAGTCCATCCTAAAGGAGATCAGTCCTGGGTGTTAATTGGAAGGACTGATGCTGAAGCTCAAACTCCAGTACTTTGGCCACCTCATGCGAAGAGTTGACTCATTGGAAAAGACTTTGATGCTGGGAGGGATTGTGGGCAGGAGGAAAAGGGGACGACAGAGGATGAGATGGCTGGATGGCATCACCAACTCAATGGACATGAGTTTGAGTGAACTCCGGGAGTTGGTGATGGACAGGGAGGCCTGGCGTGCTGCGATTCATGGGGTCACAAAGAGTCGGACACGACTGAGCGACTGAACTGAACTGAACTGATGGTTCCATATAAACTTGAGGATTATTTGTTCTAATCCTGTGAAAAGCACCACAGGTATTTTGATAGGGATTGTGCTAGATCTATAGATTGCTTTGGGTTGTATGGACATTTTGAAAACATTAATTGTTTCTATCCATGTACATGCAGCATCTTTCCGTTTGGATTTCCTTCATCATTTTATCGTTTTCATAGTATAGGTCTTTCACTTCCCTGAGTAAGTTTATTCCTAGGTATTTTATTCTTTTAATGTGATTTTAAACAGGATTATTTATTTTCTCTTTCTTACAGTTCTTTATTACTGTATAGAAAAGCACCAGATTTCTGCATATTAACCATCTACCTGCCACTTTACTGAATTCATTTATTCTAGTTTTTTGGTGGAACTTCAGGGTTGCCTATATAAAGTATTATTTCATCTGCAAACAATGATAGTTTTACATGTACCCTTCCAGTTTGGATGCCTTTTACTTCTTTTTCTTGTATGATTACTGTGACTAGGACTTCCAATTCTGTATTGAGTAGAAGGGGCAAGCATGGGCATCCTTGTCTTGTTCCTGATTCTAGACACTACTGGTACAAAATAGACACATATCAATTTAATAAATTTGAGAGCTCCAAAATAAACCCTTATACTTAGAGTCAATTAATCTATGATAAAGGAGGCAGGAATATATAGTGGAGAAAAGACAGTCTCCTCAATAAGTATGCTTGGAAAACTGGACAGCTACATGTAAAAGAATGAAATTAGAACATTTACCTATACCCTATAGAAAAATAAACTCAAAATGGATTAAAGATCTAAATGGAAACCATTAAAACATAGAAGAAACAATAGGCAGAATGGTCTTTGCCATAAATCATAACAGTATGTTTTTGGATTTAACTCTTAAGGCAAAGAAAACAAGAGTAAAAATAAGCAAATGACCTAATTTTTAATTTTTGCCTAATTGAACTTAAAAATCTTTTGCACAGTGAAGTAAAATATTGATAAGGTGAAAAGACCACCTAGTTAATGGATGGGAGAATAATGATACTAACCTCATTATGATGATGATAAGAGGTTAGTATCCAAAAATATATAAATGTCTCATACAACTCAAAATCTAAATAACAACCCAATAAAAAATCAGCAGAAGATCTTAATAGACATTTTTTCAAGGGAAGATATACAGGTGAAAAGATGTTCAACGTTGCAAATCATCAGAGAAATGCATATCAAAATCACAAAATCAGCCAACACCTGTAAGTTTGGGTGAGGATGTGGAGGAAAGGAAACCCTGGTACAAGGTGGTGGACTGTAGATTGAGGCAGCCACTGTGGGAAACCGTATGGAGGTTTCTCCAAAAGCTTAGAGAGAACTATTGTCTGTGTTCCGTCATGTCCCATTCTCTGTGACCCCACAGACTGTAGCCCCCCAGGCTCCTCTGTCCTTGGGATTTCCCAGGCAAGAATACTGGACTGGGTAGCCATTCCCTTCTGCAGGGGATCTTCCTGACCCAGGGACCAAACCCAAATCTCCTGCCTTGTAGACTGAGGACTGTGATATGATTCAGGAATTCCACCATGTGTATACATCCAGTGAAAATGAATACACTAATTTGAAAAGGTACATGCATCCCATTTCTTTTATCAGCTTTATTTACAGTAGCCAAGATATGGAAGAATGTAGGTATCTGTCAGTAGATGAATGTTGAAAGAAGATGTGTCACACGTGTGTATACACACACACACACACACACACACCCCACACACACAAGAAATATTACTGAGCCATATAAAAGAATGAAACTGTTCCATTTACAACAACATGTATGGACCTAGAGGGCATCATGCTTAGTGAAATAAGTTAGAGAATGACAGATGTTGTATGTTATCATTTATACATGGAATCTAAATCAATAAATATCAATATAACAAAACAGAAACAGACTCACAGTGTAGAAAACAAAGTGGTGGTTACCAGTGGGAAGTAGGAAGGGGAGTGCAAGATAGGATAGAGGATTAAAAGGTACAAACTACAATGTAGTTTGTGCTACAGGGAGAGGCTGTACATAATTGTGCTACAGGGAGAGGCTGTACATAACAAGGGATGTATTCAGTATTTAATAGTAACTTTAAATGGAGTATTTGGACCTAACAGAAGCAGAAGATATTAAGAAGAGGTGGCAAGAATACACAGAAGAACTGTACAAAGAAGATCTTCACAACCCAGATAATCATGATGATGTGATCACTAATCTAGAGCCAGACATCTTGGAATGTGAAGTCAAGTGGGCCTTAGAAAGCATCACTACGAACAAAGCTAGTGGAGGTGATGGAATTCCAGTTGAGCTGTTTCAAATCCTGAAAGATGATGCTGTGAAAGTGCTGCACTCAATCTGCCAGCAAATTTGGAAAACTCGGCAGTGGCCACAGGACTGGAAAAGGTCAGTTTTCATTCCAATTCCAAAGAAAGGCAATGCCAAAGAATGCTCCAACTACCGCACAATTGCACTCATCTCACATGCTAGTAAAGTAATGCTCAAAATCCTCCAAGCCAGGCTTCAGCAATACGTGAACCGTGAACTCCCTGATGTTCAAGCTGGCTTTAGAAAAGGCAGAGGAACCAGAGATCAAATTGCCAACATCCGCTGGATCATGGAAAAAGCAAGAGAGTTCCAGAAAAACATCTACTTCTGCTTTATTGACTATGCCAAAGCCTTTGACTGTGTGGATCACAATAAACTGTGGAAAATTCTGAAAGAGATGGGAATACCAGACCACCTAACCTGCCTCTTGAGAAATCTGTATGCAGGTCAGGAAGCAACAGTTAGGACTGGACATGGAACAACAGACTGGTTCCAAATAGGAAAAGGAGTGCGTCAAGGCTGTATATTGTCACCCTGCTTATTTAACTTATATGCAGAGTACATCATGAGAAAGGCTGGACTGGAAGAAACACAAGCTGGAATCAAGATTGCCGGGAGAAATATCAATAACCTCAGATATGCAGATGACACCACCCTTATGGCAGAAAGTGAAGAGGAGCTAAAAGGCCTCTTGATGAAAGTGAAAGAGGAGAGTGAAAAAGTTGGCTTAAAGCTCAACATTCAGAAAACGAAGATCATGGCATCTGGTCCCATCACTTCATGGGAAATAGATGGGGAAACAGTGGAAACAGTGCCAGACTTTATTTTTTTGGGCTCCAAAATCACTGCTGATGGTGACTGCAGCCATGAAATTAGAAGACGCTTACTCCTTGGAAGAAAAGTTATGTCCAACCTAGATAGCATTTTCAAAAGCAGAGACATTACTTTGCCGACTAAGGTCCGTCTAGTCAAGGCTATGGTTTTTCCTGTGGTCATGTATGGATGTGAGAGTTGGACTGTGAAGAAGGCTGATCGCCGAAGAATTGATGCTTTTGAAGTGTGGTGTTGGAGAAGACTCTTGAGAGTCCCTTGGACTGCAAGGAGATCCAACCAGTCCATTCTGAAGGAGATCAACCCTGGGATTTCTTTGGAAGGAATGATGCTAAAGCTGAAACTCCAGTACTTTGGCCACCTCATGCGAAGAGTTGACTCATTGGAAAAGACTCTGATGCTGGGAGGGATTGGGGGCAGGAGGAGAAGGGGACAACAGAGGATCAGATGGCTGGATGGCATCACAGACTCGATGGATGTGAGTCTGAGTGAACTCCGAGAGATGGTGATGAACAGGGAGGCCTGGCGTGCTGTGATTCATGGGGTCGCAAAGAGTCGGACACGACTGAGCGACTGAACTGAACTGAACACTTGTAATTAATGTGATATTGTATGTCAGCTCTGGTTTTGCTCTAAAAGGGAATCAGCTCTGAGCACAGGTTCTGTGGTGAGCTGAGACCCAGATCAATGTCCCCTTTCTTGACTCCCCAGGAAGAGTGAATTTGCTCCCTTTACTCTGCTCAGACACAGTCCTTATACACCTTTTATTGCCCATAGTCAAAGCACACTACCGTCCTTTGTCTGATTATGGGTTCTATCCTTCTATGACTGAGCTCCTTGAGTTTGGCGGTGGGGGCGTCTAACTTGCCTTACTGTCCCCATCCCCCCAGCACAGGGGCAGTTGCATCATTCACACCTCAGGAGTGATAGTAGCAGACAGTCTTCCATGATCCAGCAGGTGGTTCTCAGAGACTGTGGCTCTTGACCTGTCCTGCCTGGGCATCTGATTTTATATGATTTTATTGTTGACTCTGTTGGATATGGACAGTCAGCTGGTCCCAATTTTAACTGTGTTTATCTTTCTCTACTCAGCGTCTTTGGGGCCTACAGCATGGATGTGATTACTAGCACATCATTTGGAGTGAATATTGATTCCCTTGGCAACCCACAAGATCCCTTTGTGGAGAATGCCAAGAAGCTCTTAAGATTTAATATCCTCGATCCATTTCTTCTCTCAGTAGGTAAGCGTCCTACTACATTTCTTTTTCTGTATTCCTTCTGTCCCTCCTTCCCTCTCATTCTTTCTTCCTCCCTTCCTCCTTCCCTCCCTCCCTTCCTTTTTCATAGGTTTATTGAGATATAATTCTCCAATTTAAAATATACAATTCAATGGCTTTTATAACCTAAGTGTCCATTGATGGATAAATGGATAGGAAAAACGTGGTGTGTATACACACATACACAAACACAACAGAATACTATTCAGCCATAAAAAGGAAGGAAATTCTTCCATTTGCAGCAATGTGACTGGACCTCATGCTAAGTGAGATAAGTCAGACAAAAAGACAAATACTATATATTGAATCAAAGGAAGAAATCCAAACTCATAGACAAATGATGTCAGATTTTTGGTTACCAGAGACAGGGTTTCGGAGATAGAATTGGATGATGGTGGCCAAAAGGTACAAATTTCAGTTATTACTTAAATCAATAGTCCTGGTGCGATTTGCTTATAGGTATCCAGTTGTCTCAGCACCACTTATTGAAAAGCCTGTTTTGTCTCCATTGAACAGTCTTGGAAACATTTTCATTGTTCAGTTGGCCACAGACAAGTGGGTTTATTTCTGGATTCAAAACTGTATTCCATGAGTGTATGTCCATCCGAGGCCAGTGCCGCCGTGATTAGTGTGGCTTTATGGCAAGTCTTAAAATCAGGAAGTGTGAGTCTTACAACTTTATTATTTTTTTCGGTAATATTTTGTCTTCTCTGAGCCCCTTCCAATTTCATATGAATTTAAGCTCAGTTAGTCAGTTTATTCAAAGAGGTCAGCTAGAGTTTTGATAGGGAATACCTTATACCCATTAACGTGCCATTTTGACAATGTAAATGTTCTGATTCATGATCATGGCATGTTTTTCATTTACTTACATCTTCTTAATTTAGTTCAACAAGGTTTTGAGGTTTTCAGAGTGTAAATTTTACGTCTTTTATTTTATTCCTACTTATTCTATTCTTTTTGGTGTTATCGTAGTGGAGTTATTTTCTTTATGTCACTTTATATTATTTATTGATTTTGCGTTTTGATCATGTATCTTTTTTTTTCTTTTTATTTTAGTTGGAGGCTAATTACTTTACAATACTGTAGTGGTTTTTGCCTTGATCTTATATCTTGAAACCCTGCTGAATTTATTTATTTTTTCGAATAGGTTTTTAGTGGTTTTCTTAGGATTCCCTGTATAAAATATCATGCTTAATTACTTTACAGTATTGTATTGGTTTTGCCATACATCAACATGAATCCTCCAGTTTTGGGTAGAAGTGGTGAAAAAGGCTTCCTTGTCTTAATCTTAGAGAAAAATCATCCAGTTTTTCATTATTAGGTATTAGTGTTAACTATGGGTTTATGTAAGTTGTTAAATATGTTTTTCATAGATTCCTTTTATCAGGTTGATGAAAGTCCCTTCATTGTTGTTTGCTGAGAGGTTTTTTTTTTTTTTTT
>SJYT01051287.1:535202-594786 GCA_006410635.1 Cephalophus harveyi | reverse complement strand
AGCTCTAAAGCAGTCCATTCTGAAGGAGATCAACCCTGGGATTTCTTTGGAAGGAATGATGCTAAAGCTGAAACTCCAGTACTTTGGCCACCTCATGCGAAGAGTTAACTCATTGGAAAAGACTCTGATGCTGGGAGGGATTGGGGGCAGGAGGAGAAGGGGACGACCGAGGATGAGAAGGCTGGATGGCATCACGGACTCGATGGACGTGAGTCTGAGTGAACTCCGAGAGATGGTGATGAACAGGGAGGCCTGGCATGCTGCGATTCATGGGGTTGCAAAGAGTTGGACACGACTGAGTGAACTGAACTGTAGATAGATTGGTCTATAGTTTTTTTTTCCTCTACTATCTTATTCTGTTTCTCACACCAGGTTAATACTGATTCTGAAGAATGACTTTCAGAGTATTCTGTCATATTCTATTTGTTTGATGAATTAGTGGAAAATTGGCATTAATTCTTTAATTATTTGAGTAGTGTTGAAACCATCTGAACCTGAGCTTTTCATTGTCAAGTTATGGATAGTTTCTTGATTATCAAATCAAACTGTATTTCTTATAGGTCTATTCACATTGTTTCTTTCTTTTTGAGTAGTTTCTGTTTAATAATTTTTTCCAGTATATTAATTTATTTTAATTGGAAGATAATTGCATTACAATATTATGAGGTTTTTTGTCATCCATCAACATGAATCAGTTACAAGTATACATGTGTCTCCTCATCCTGAAATCCCCTTCTCACCTCTCTCTACACCCTATCCCTCTGGGTTATCCCAGAGCACCAGCTTTGGTGCCCTGCTTCATGTATCAAACTTGCACTGGTCATCTATTTTACATATGGTAATGTACATGTTTCAGTGCTATTCTCTCAAATCACCCCACCCTTGCCTTCTCCCACTGAGTCCAAAAGTCTGTTCTTTACATCTGTGTCTCTTTTGCTGCCGTGTATATAGGATTGTTAGTATTTTCTTTCCAAACTCCATATATATGAATTAATATACAGTATTTTTTCTCTCTTTCTGACTTATTTCACTCTATATAATAGGGCCCAGGTTCATCCACCTCATTAGAACTAACTCATAAGCATTCATTTTTATAGTGAGTAATATTCCATTGTGTATATGTACCACAATTTCCATATCTATTCATGTGCTGAGGGACATCTAGGTTGCTTCCATGTCCTAGCTATTGTAAATAGTGCTGCCATGAACATTGGGGTTCATGTGTCTCTTTCAGTTCTGGTTTTCTTGGGGTGTATGCCTACCAGTGGGCTTGTTGGGTCATATGGCAGTTCTATTCCCAGTTTTTTAAGGAATCTCCACACTGTTCTTCATGTGGCTGGACTGGTTTGCATTCCCACCCACAGTGTAAGAGAGTTTCCTTTTCTCCAAACCCTCTACAGCATTTATTGTTTGTAGACTTTTTGATAATGACCATTCTGACTCGTGTGAGATGATAACTCATTGTGGTTTTGATTTGCAGTTCTCTAATAATGAGTGAGATAGCATATTCAAAAGCAGAGACATTACTTTGCCAACAAAGGTCCGTCTAGTCAAGGCTATGGTTTTTCCAGTAGTCATGTATCGATGTGAGAGTTGAACTGTGAAGAAAGCTGAGCGCCAAAGAATTGATGCTTTTGAACTGTGGTGTTGGACAAGACTCTTCAGAGTCCCTTGGACTGCAAGGAGATCCAACCAGTCCATTCTAAAGGAGATCAATCCTGGGTGTTCTTTGGAAGTAATGATGCTAAAGCTGAAACTCCAGTACTTTGGCCACCTCATGTGAAGAGCTGACTCATTGGAAAAGACTCTGATGCTGGGAGGGATTGAGGGTAGGAGGAGAAGGGTACGACAGAGGATGAGATGGCTGGATGGCATCACCGACTCGATGGACATGAGTCTGAGTGAAC
The DNA here is from genome assembly GCA_006410635.1 of Cephalophus harveyi. Lineage (NCBI taxonomy): Eukaryota > Metazoa > Chordata > Mammalia > Artiodactyla > Bovidae > Cephalophus > Cephalophus harveyi. The sequence continues at coordinate 592,879 of SJYT01051287.1, read as the reverse complement.
TCCGTGAGTTGGTGATGGACAGGGAGGCCTGGTATGCTGCAATTCATGGGGTCACAAAGAGTCGGACACGACTGAGCGACTGAACTGAACTGAATAATGAGTGAAGTTGAACATCTTTTCATGTGTTTATTAGTCATCTTTATATCTTCTTTGGAGAAATGTCTGTTTAGAACTTTTGCCCAGTTTTTGATTGGGTTGTTCGTTTTTCTGGTATCAAACTGCATGAGCTGCTTGTATATTTTGGAGATTAATTCTTTGTCAGTTTCTTCATTTGCTACTATATTCTGAGGGCTATCTTTTCACCTTGCTTATAGTTTCCTTCATTGTGGGAAAGCTTTTAAGTCCCAGTTGTTTATTTTTGTTTTTATTTCCATTACTCTGGGAGATCGGTCCTGGAGCATCTTGCTGTGATTTATGTCAGAGAGTGTTCTGCCTTTGTTTTCCTCTATTTATAGTTTTTGGCCTTTCATATATTTTGAGTTTATTTTATTTTTTTACTTTACTGTATTGGTTTTGCCATACATTGACATGAATCCACCACAGGTGTACATGGTTTATTTTTGCATATGGTGTTAGAAGGTATTCTAGTTTCATTCTTTTACACATGGTTGACCAGTTTTCCCAGCACAACTTTTTGAAGATACTGTCTTTTCTCCATTGTATATTTTTGCCTCCTTTGTCATAGATAAGGTGTCTTTGGTGCATGGATTTACCCCTGAACTTTCTATTTTGTTCCATTGATCTGTATTGATTTCTGTCTTAGTGCCATTACCATTCTGTCTTGATGACTGGAGCTTTGTAGTATACTCTTCTCTGGTGGCTTAGACAATAAAGAATCTGCCTACAATGCAGGAGACCTGGGTTCAATTCCTGTGTTGGGAAGATCCCCTGGAGAAGGAAATGGCAACCCACTCTAGTATTCTTGCCTGGAGAATCCCATGGACAGAGGCGCCTGGAGGACTATAGACCATGGGGTCACAAAAAGTCAGACAGGACTGAGTGGCTAACACTTTCACTTTCTTTCAGTATAGTCTAAAGTCAGGAAGATTGATTCCTCCAGTTCCATTCTTTCTCAATATTGCTTTGAAAGCATTCCCTCTAAAATCAGGAACAAGACAAGGGTTCCCACTCTCACCACTACTCTTCAATATAGTTTTGGAAGTTCTAGCCACAGCAGTCAGAGATGAAAAAGAAATAAAAGGAATCCAGACTGAAAAAGAAGAAGTTAAACTCACAGTGTTTACTGATAACATCATCCTCTACATAGAAAACCCTAAAGATGACATGAGAAAATTACTAAAGCTAATCAATGAATATAGTAAAGTTGCAGGATATAAAATTAATACACAGAAATCCCTTGCATTCCTATATAATAACAATGAAAAAGCAGACGGAGAAATTAAGGAAATAATCCCATTCATCATTGCACCAAAAAGAACAAAAGAGTTAGGAACAAGTTTACCTAAAGAAACAAAAGGCCTCTATACAGGAAACTATAAAATACTGATGAAAGAAATCAGAGATGACACAAATAGATGGAGAAATATGCCGTGTTCTTGGATTGAAAGAATTAATATAGTGAAAATGAGTATACTACTCAAAGCAATCTATAGATTCAATACAATCCCTATCAAACTACCAACAATATTTTTCACAGAACTAAAACAAATAATTTCACAATTTGTATGGAAACACAAAAGACCCTGAATAGCCAAAGCAATCTTGAGAAAGAAGAATGAAGCTGGAGGAATCAACCTTCCTGTTTAATAATTTTTGATAGAAAAATTCAGATTGTCTCTTTCTTTTTGAGTTAACTTCTGTACTTCATGTCTTTTAAGGAATTTGTCTACTTCCTCTCAGTTCAGTTCAGTTGCTCAGTCGTATCCGACTCTTTGCGACTCCATGAATCGCAGCACGCCAGGCCTCCCTGTCCATCACCATCTCCCGGAGTTCACTCAGACTCACTTCCATCGAGTTCGTGATGCTATCCAGCCATCTCATCCTTGGTTGTCCCCTTCTCCTCCTGCCCCCAATCCCTCCCAGCATCTACTTCCTCTAAGTTATCTAATTTATTGGTGAACCTTGTTCCTGGTATTCTTTTAATGTCAACAATAATCTCTCCTCTTTCATTGGGATGCTACATATTTGAGTTCTCTCTCTCTCTCTCTTTGGTCTATCTAGCTTAAAAGGGCTTCCCTGATAGCTCAGTTGGTAAAGAATCCACCTACAATGCAGGAGACCCCGGTTCAATTCCTGGATTGGGAAGATCTGCTGGAGAAGGGATAAGCTACCCACTCCTGTATTCTTGGGTTTCCCTTGTGGCTCAAGTGGTAAATAATCCACCTGCAGTGCAGGAGACCTGGGATCGATCCCTGGGTTGGGAAGATCCCCTGGAGAAGGGAAAGATATCCACTCTAGGATTCTTGCCTGGAGAATTCCATGAACTGTATAGTTCATGGGGTCAAAGAGTTAGACAAAACGAGTGACTTTCACTTCACTAGCTTAAAAGTTCTTTTCAAAGAATTAGCTTTTGGTTTTATTGATCTTCTCAATTGTTTTTATTCTCTCTATTTCATTACTTTCTGCTCTTGTATTTATTAATTTCTTCTAGATTTAGGTTGAGTTTGCTCTTCTTTTTTCAGTGAGTTAGGGTGGAAAGTTAGGTTCATGCCTTGAGGTCTTTGTTCTTTTTAAAAGTAGATATTTATAGCCTTAAACTTTTCCATGAGCACTGTTTTTTCTAGATCCCATTCATCTTGGTAAGTAATAGTTTCATTTTTATTTATTTCAAAGTAATTCCTGGTTGTATATTTGATATAGTATACAGCTCATTGTTTATTTAGGAGTGTATTGATTAATTTCCATGTATTTGTGAGTTTCCCAATTTTGGTTATTGATTTTCAGTTTAATTCCATTGTGGTTAAAAGATATATACTGTTTTATTTCTATCTTGAATGGTTTTTTTGCACAAAATGGTTAATTAGAGTAGCACACTATAGTGTGATTTATCCAAAGAAATTCTAATCCAATAGATAAAAAAGTATGAAGTTAAGGAATATAATCTTGGTTTGGTTTTTTTTTGATCATTCCAAAAGGCCGACAGGACCACTGATTTCACTACTATAGTGATGGCCCCTGGACTTAGCTTGCTCAGTCATTGGCTTGGAGGTCTGAGCAAAGGTCGTACAGGGAGTTATTCTGGTTGAGAAACCTGGTGTCTTTCTCTGATAGATAGAGCAAATTATACATGCTGTGTAAATTTTGAATTTTTACTGTGCTTTTCTGTTATCTCTTCTCTATAGTACTCTTTCCATTCCTTGTCCCAATCTTTGAAGTATTAAATATCACCATGTTTCCCAAAAGTGCGGTGAATTTTTTGACAAAATCTGTAAAAAGGATAAAAGAAAGTCGCCTCAAAGATAATCAAAAGGTAAAATCTGGTGGTGGTTACATGAGGGTATTCACTTTTTGAAAATTTGTTAACCTGTACACATATGATTTGTGAACTTCTCTGTGTTTTTTTAAAAGATATGTAGAGAAGTATAGATTTTAGAACTGGGGGGTTATTAACATTTCATTGTGGAGGGATGAGAAAGGTGGAGATTGGGGAAGAAATAAGAAAATGGGCCAGAGAGTGATGTTTTAATAATAGGCATGCACATTAGTATGTCATTGCATAAATATTGTTGAGATGAAAGCTTTACCACTTCCATTCAATGAACTGTTAAAGGATAAGAATTACTGTTTAAAAATGATTTTACTGATATTATAGATGCCCAAGATGTTATACTGGTAAAGAATCACTTTGATGCCAAGACTCCTATATTATAGATTGTGTAATGAAAAGCCCCATCAGGCAGCTGGTGGAGTGAATTCTGTGTTAAATTGGAGCCCTCTCCTAGTCTGGCATGGGCAGGGGTCTTCCCTGGGCCATGAGGCTGCAAGCTGGTTAACCCACCTTTACCTTCATGAAGCCTGGAGGCCAGCACAAGCATGTCTGCTGGTCAGGGGTACTGAGGGTTTTGTACCCAGGATGTCACCGAAGACTGTATAGAGTTCTCAAAGGGTCAAGGCCTTGAAGATGCGTCTATACAAGCTGCCAAAGTACTTTGCAAATGTGAGGGGATTCATTTGTGTGGTAATTCATTAGGAATTAAAATTGGAAGAGAAAAAGGATCGAAGTCATGGATTTTCTCCTGAGCAAACAGGTGTGACAGGAGAAACAGCAGGCAACTCTTTGGCAAAGAAGCTGTTTCAAAAGCCAGAGAAACCAAAGATCAGAGAGTGAGGACCAGAAAGCAGTTGACATGATGGCAGATTTCTCTCTGGGAAACGTCATGTTCTCCAAGGTCTGTAGGTGAATGTTAGTTCACTGAGGACTCAGGCAATACTAGTCAGACTTCTGCTCTATAAGGGGCCATTCTCTCAGGAAAGAGGTAAAATATTGCACTCCTGATTTGTCTATGATTTCACAAGTAACTTTCTTTCATAGAAATTTCTTTCTGCTTACAGCCACGTGTGGACTTTCTTCAGTTGATGATTAACTCTCAGAATTCCAAAGAAACAGACAATCATAAAGGTAATCAAGGAGAGCTTCAGAGGGGCCACAGTGGGGAGACGCAGAGGTAGGGGGCAGTCCTGAAAATGTGCAGAAAGTTTTCTAGGTAGATGGGAATTTCTGCCACATTGAAGAAAGACACTTGTGCCAAAAGAAAGATTAGACTGTGGTACTTCCTGGAAGTTTGCAGGCACAACTTTGTTCAGAGATCGAAGGACAGTCGATAATGATGTGGATTACTTACAGCTGAACCTCTGGGGAGCTTGGTTCCGATATCAGTTCTCAGGCTCCTCCAGACCCACCAAGTCAGAACCTCTGCCTGGAAATTTGCATCAAGGCTTCATCCCTTCATTCATCAGGGGGCACATTGCCCCATTGTTGGTGACCTCAAGTTGGAACACTTTTAAACTTGTTCATCAGCTTACTCTACTGTAAAGTGTATTTTTTTCCCTTTTGTTATTAACACATAACTTCTGGGAGAAGCCTTTGAGACTGTAAACATTCTGTTCCTCTTCAAATTGTCATCCACTGGTTTTATCATTCATGGATAGTTTTTGACTGAAACTGTTGTTACTATGATGATTACAACATGATACCTTTCTTTTTTTTCCCTAAACCTGAGGCAGACTTTTTTTTAAATATAAATTTATTTTATTTTTAATATAAATTTATTTATTTTAATTGGAGGCTAATTACTTTACAATATTGTATTGGTTTTGCCATATATCAACATGAATCCGCCACAGGTATACACATGTTCCCCATCCTGAACCCCTCTCCCACCTCCCTCCCCATACCATCCCTCTGGGTCATCCCAGTGCACCAGCCCCAAGTATCCTCTATCATGCATCGAACCTGGACTGGCGATTCATTTCATATATGATATTATACATGTTTCAATGCCATTCTCCTAAATCATCCCACCCTCTCCCTCTCCCACAGAGTCCAAAAGACTGTTCTATACATCTGTGTCTCTTTTCCTCTCTTGCATACAGGGTTATCATTACCATCTTTATTTATTTTAATTGGAGGCTAATTACTTTACAATATTGTATTGGTTTTGCCATACATCAACACATGATGCCTTTCAAAACCCATCATTCTTCTGTGTTTATGAGCTGATATTCTTTCATAGGGAGAGCTCTCCATTCTCCCCCAATCATTTATTTATTTATATCAGGATAATCTCATGTATAACTAACTTACTCTCTCACATCACTCTTCAATTTGATTTTCAAATTGTCAGGTTTGTCCACTGGAGCCCTTTCAAGTGGGCTCCTATATATATTTTACTTTTTTTTTCCTTAGACATTTTTTAGGCTATTTTTTTTAGCAGAAATTTAAAAAGCATAATTGAGTGAAGAATAGAGAGTTTACCAAAATATATTCTGCCCCCACCTACATATAGCCTTCCTCAATATCAGAAGTCCATACTGGAGTGATACACTTGTTACAATCAATGAACCTACACTGATACATTATTATCACCCAAAGACAATAGTTTCCACCTGGGTTCAATCTTGGTATTGTACATTCTATGGCTTTTGATAAATGTATAATGATGTGTGTCCACCACTGTGGTATACAGAGTATCCTGTATCCTTTTCATTTATCATTTTCCAAGAACCTCACTTCCTAATGCAAGGCATTCTAGCTTTCTCTTCTATTTCCCCTGGAATAAGCCATTTCTCTAAGAAGTTCTGGTTTCATTTAGTGAGAAATGGTATTTAGAACCCAAAATTTGGGTTCTAGAAATGCTCATTGCTTCTAGAGTTTCTTTGCTTCCAGATCCTCTCAGTGGACAACTGTCAGAACATCAAATATTTTTACACTTATGTTAAATAAAAAAAGATTTCTGTATCTACCACAAATCACTGATATAAACATGCTCTCTCTCTCTCAAACAAAAAGACCCTGGTGTCTTTTAATTCTATGACATGAATACTCCTATATGATTAATCTGAAGCTACAAATGGATTGATAACCATCTCACAAAATAATGAATTTTGTAAAATTAGTTCTTGAAAGCAGGAATAAACTGCATCCCATTCTCAATATGTCTATACCTATTTATATACCTACTTATATCTATCTTGGAGAAGGCAGTGGCAACCCACTCCAGCACTCTTGCATGGGATTTTCCAGGGAGTGGCTGAGTGACTTTCACTTTCATGCATTGGAGAAGGAAATGGCAACCCACTCCAATGTTCTTGCCTGGAGAATGCCAGGGACGGTGGAGCCTGGTGGGCTGCTGTCTATGGGATCACAGAGTCGGACATGACTGAAGCGACTTAGCAGCAATAGCAGCAGCATATCTATCTATTATTATCATCTAATATTTTTCTAAGTACATGATTCAATACAACTTTCTGTGATGAAGGAAATATTCTGTATCTGTTCTGTTCAATATAGTAATCATTAGGTATAAGTGTCTGTTGAGGAATTGACATGTGACTAGTGTCACTGAAACGTGAATACTAAATTGTATTTAATTTTAATCAATTAAAATTTGAAGAATGATATATTAGCACAACTTTAAACTTTGAGTATTATGCGGTTTATGCTAACTGGAGAAAGAATTTGATGGTTGAATTTATTGATAATAGCATCACAGATATCATCACTAGGGAATTAGAACTTTGTAGATCTTTATTGCACTCATTTTGTATTGCTTTTATTGCTAATTGCTTGTTTGGGGCAGGTACTATGTTGAGCTGAGTGCTCTAAGTAACAAAGATCCTACTTCAGCCCCATCAAATAGCTGAGAGCCTGAGTATGTTTGGTCTCTCAGGAGAAAATAAAAATGGAGACCGGTGTATAATCACAGGGCTGTTTGATAAGAATAAAGAAGAGCAGAAAGAGGGGGTGTATACTGAGAGGATGACCTTCAGGCCGGAGTTGAATCAGCATTGCTAATTCTACTCCCTGGACCTAATTTTTCTATATTTCACACTGACCTGTGTCCTTATATGCACACATTCTTTCTTCTGCTATTTTAATGAAATGATTAGACTAGGATCATCACAACTCTTCAATTTTTTTGTTGATTTCTGTAGCTTCTATACATATCTTGATCCTCCCCTTGAAGACTTGTGCCCCAGGTCTTGTATTACCTGATGACTCTCAAGGGCATAATTCATGCCTCTCAGGCTACATTGTGCACATACATCTCCACATCTCATGAAAGTTCATGTGGGTTGTTTCCATAGTTCTAGGTTTTTGGGATTTGAGACACTGAATTTGTATTAAGCTTCTAGATCCTGCTCATGCTGCTGGTCCATGGACCACTCTTTGAGTAGCAAGAGTTTGACTGTAGCCCAATATTGTACTCTGATGTTCCTGGAAACAAGTTTTGATAAAATATGATTTAATTTCCCCTACCATATAGCCTTAGTATTGTAAATCTCTCAAAAAAACAAAATCAAACTGTACCTTAAGTAGAATAATTTAAAATATTCTAGAAGGGAATGCTACTCCATTTTACTTGGAGCTATAGTTCTTTTACAGTTCTCTAAGGGACACATTGATAACACTAGATTTTAGACAGAAATGCCATCTCTTGAAATTATCCAGCTGTGTTGGTGGGGCTATGGTATTGCCAGGAGCAGAGGGCCAAGACTAGTAGAGACTTGGGAAAAACTCAATTAAAACAGTTCTTGGCTTTTTCTTGGCTCTGTGAGGCAGACAGAGTGGAAATCACTGTTTGATTCTGAATTACTTTTACATGATTCCCCTAGGGGTTTGGGAATTACAATGGAATGTCTCATCATCTAAACTGTGATTTTTACATGGCCATGCTTTACCTAAAATGTCTTGACTTTCTTTTTAGCTCTCTCTGACCAAGAACTCATGGCCCAAAGTGTTATCTTTATTTTTGCTGGCTATGAGACCACTAGCAATACGCTTTCCTTCCTTTTATATATTTTGGCCACTCACCCTGATGTCCAGCAGAAGCTGCAGGAGGAGATTGATGCGACTTTCCCCAATAAGGTGAGTGATAATACCTGGAGAAAGAGAGGGAAGGTGAAGCCTTAGCATGATTGTCTTCTCTCTACTTCTTACAAGGTTTTTGCCCAAAGCATAAGCATCATATCATTTACCTCCATTCCCAGGTGGTGCAGTGGAAAAGAATCCAATCCTCCTGCCAGTGCAGGAAATGCAGGTTCAATACCTGCGTTGGGAAGATCCCCTGGAGTAGGAAATGGCAACCCACTCCAGTATTCTTGCCTGGGAAATCCATGGACAGAGGAGCCTGGTAGGCTACAGTTCATGGGATTGCAAAGAGTTGGAGAAGACTAAGCAATTGAGCACCACACATTTAGGAAGGATGTATAGCATACAAAACAAAGGGAGAAAACATAAGTACTTCATGCTACTCACAGCAATATAAGTATTTTGAAAAAAGTGTTGGTCCAGCGGTATCAGTTATCAGAATAATCCCAACTAAAATTGACTGTACTTCAGTGGCATCACTTATTACTCTGGTGTCTGCATTTGTTGTTGTTCAGTTGCTAAGTCATTTTGGACTCTTTGTGACTCCATGGACTGCAGCACACCAGGCCTCCCTGTCCCTCACTATCTCCTAGAGTTTGCCCAAGTTTATGGCGTCTGCACAGTTACCTATTGATGTTGGCTGGACTTGCTGTGGTCTGTGCATTGGCTGATCTCAGCTGCCCTTAGCTAAGTGGTTGGATGGACCCAACTCTGCACATGCTCCTCACGTGTCTCAATCTCCACATGTCTGCTTCTCGAGGCAGTTGTAGATGTCATGAGCAAGAGGCCTAATCCCATGGATGACTTTCAGAACTCTGCTAGCATTACACTTAGTGAATATTCCACTGGTCAGGTTGAGCCACCTGACCAACCTGAGTCAGAATGGGAGGGCATCGCAGAGTTAATGGTGAAGGGAATGGACAGAGGAAATGGTGGAGAATTGGGACCATTAATTTAGTCTGCTGCCTAGTGTAAACTTTAGACTAGGTGAAGCCTGCTGTACAAGAAAGGATATATGGTAGGAAACAGAGGACACGAGTATGAGACCTGACTGGTTTTGGACAAGTCTTATGACCTTCAGAATCCTAGGTCCTTCAAATACTTTGTAGGGCCTGCATAAATTAGAGATGGTATTTATTCTCTGGTAAGCCCCAAGCTGGTTTTAGAAAAGGCAGAGGAACCAGAGATCAAATTGCCAACATCCGCTGGATCATGGAAAAAGCAAGAGTTCCAGAAAAACATCTACTTCTGCTTTATTGACTATGCCAAAGCCTTTGACTGTGTGGATCACAATAAACTGTGGAAAATTCTGAGAGAGATGGGAATATCAGACCACCTGACCTGCCTCTTGAGAAATCTGTATGCAGGTCAGGAAGCAACAGTTAGAACTGCACATGGAACAACAGACTGGTTCCAAATAGGAAAAGGAGTACGTCAAGGCTGTATATTGTCACCCTGCTCATTTAACTTCTATGCAGAGTACATCATGAGAAATGCTGGACTGGAAGAAACACAAGCTGGAAACTGTAGCCATGAAATTAAAAGATGCTTACTCCTTGGAAGGAAAGTTATGTCCAACCTAGATAGCATATTCAAAAGCAGAGACATTACTTTGCCGACTAAGGTCCATCTAGTCAAGGCTATGGTTTTTCCTGTGGTCATGTATGGATGTGAGAGTTGGACTGTGAAGAAGGCTGAGCGCCGAAGAACTGTTCCTTTTGAACTGTGGTGTTGGAGAAGACTCTTGAGAGTCCCTTGGACTGCAAGGAGATCCAACCAGTCCATTCTGAAGGAGATCAGCCCTGGAATTTCTTTGGAAGGAATGATGCTAAAGCTGAAACTCCAGTACTTTGGCCACCTCATGCGAAGAGTTGACTCGTTGGAAAAGACTCTGATGCTGGGAGGGATTGGGGGCAGGAGGAGAAGGGGACAACAGAGGATGAGATGGCTGGATGGCATCATGGACTCGATGGACATGAGTCTGAGTGAACTCCGAGAGATGGTGATGAACAGGGAGGCCTGGCGTGCTGCGATTCATGGGGTTGCAAAGAGTCGGACACGACTGAGCAACTGAACTGAACTGAAACCCCATATAGGGATTCTCTTGATAACAAGAAGATTGAATGGTCACTAACGGACTGAGGTTACCTACGGCATTACATTCTCTCCTTTTTATAAGAATACTTACAATAACACTAGTACTGGCTAATATGTACTTCTTACTATATATGTCTGTTCTAAATACTTTCTATTTATGAATGTGTTTAATTTTTGAGAAATTATTAGTCAGAAGAGGTAGGTTATTCCTCAGTACCGGAATAGCCCTGGAATCTCAGGGGCTTTCATAGCAAAGGTTTTCTTCAATCTATGTCTACAGATTCAACATGGATTGTTAGTGGAGGATGGAGTGGACAGCTCTGCTTCACAGAGTTGTGAAGGAAAACCGACTCAGAGCTTCCACCGTCTTGTAGCTGCCTTATCTGGAACATGAGACCTTCTTGTTGTCTGTGGAATATGGAACTCAGGAGTTGCTTTCTGGGGTTCAAATGATCTGTCTCTGAACTGACATAATCACCTCACAGCCTGTTGGCTGATTTGGCCTTAACTTCAAGTGGGATGGGGAAAATGGGGCCGACCTGGACGCTGGGTGAGCAGTGAGTGTCTCTGCCACACAACCCTCTGGAGGGTCAGCTCCATCTGTCTTCATGTAACATATGAGAAACCTGAGCTACAGGGAGATGAAATACTTCCAGACACTAGTTGTGTATGTGGTGCTGATCTAGTCAAGCTGTGATCCAGGGTGCTGGCTCCTGAGGCACTCTTACCCTCTGCAATGCTAAGTCGCTTCAGTCGTGTCCAACTCTGTGCAACCCCATAGACGGCAGCCCACCGGGCTCCTCTGTCCCTGGGATTCTCCAGGCAAGAGTCCTGGAGTGGGTTGCCATTTCCTTCTCCAATGCATGAAAGTGAAAAGTGAAAGGGAAGTCGCTCAGTCGTGTCCAACTCTTCGCAACCCCATGGACTGCAGCCTACCAGGCTCCTCCGTCCATGGGATTTTCCAGGCAAGAGTACTGGAGTGGGGTACTATTGCCTTCTCCGGGAAAAGAATATATAGAACCACACAAAACTACAATGTTGCTCCTTAAATATAACCCCACTTGACAGCTGTGTATCACCCCCAGTGGTCTCAAATCTCAGCCCAAACTGGAGTTCTTTGTGGTGTGTGGAGAGCTGGCCCCTGGGGCTGGAGTGGGCTGTGACCTTAGGGTCACACCCACAGGGACAACAGGAGACTTTTCTAGCAGCAGAGGGTGGGGTTCTGATCCTCTTGTAACTTCCCTGCATCTGAAATTGTGTTCTCATTCATTCGTGGATTTGGTTTAAAAAGGAACTCGTTTCTCCCCAAGTTATTTATAGAGTGTTCATATATTGTTTCTGGACTGTACATGTATAATGAAGAGAATGAGCAGTCAACAGTATTCATCTAAGAACCTTCATGTTGAATAGGGTATTTGCTCTGTTACACGTCTTTCCTTTGAACAGATGTATGGCCTCATTTTAAAAAGAAACAGTGACTTGGCCTTTTTCACTTAAGAGTCAGGGTCCTAGTCTGTTGGTCATGTTTATTCTCATGAGAGAGAAAATACACTCCCTGATAACCTCTGGTGTTTCACACTGTTTAGACGATCGTCCCAGTTTTCTTCTTTTGTCATAACTACTGTACAGTCAATGGGCATTGAGAGGTCAAAGGACATGATAGTAATGTCTATAAATACTAAGGTCCTTTACCAATTTAAATTATTCCCTGGAGCTCCTAACATTTCAGTAGGACTATATAGATGGTGTTGAAGGGTGATCCAAATTTTTAATTTATCAAAATCTATATTTCTCTTCCCAGACGCCTCCAACCTACGATGTCCTGGCACAGATGGAGTATCTTGACATGGTGGTGAATGAGACTCTCAGAATGTTTCCAATTGCTGTTAGACTTGCTAGGCTCTGTAAGAAGGATGTGGAAATCCACGGGGTGTCCATTCCCAAAGGGACAATGGTGACGGTGCCAATCTCCGTGCTTCACAGAGACCCACAGCTCTGGCCAGAGCCTGAGGAGTTCCGTCCTGAAAGGTACAAGACCCCAGGGAAGGGGACCCTCTCTGATCTAGTTGCTCAGAGCGTATTCTGACAACTCTCATTATGGGAGACAAATACGTGACTCTACAATCATTTTATTTTACATCTTTTTATTGTTAAATGTATTTCTTATTCCAAGAATGATATTATTTGATTAAAAACTTTACCAACCATAAAAAAAAAAAGAGAAAATTTTAGTTGTTTATTTCTAAAACCTTAAGCTTTGTTGTTGTTTAGTCATTTCCAACTCTTTGTGACCTCATGAACTGTAGCCCACCAGTCTCCTCTGTCCATGGGATTTTCCAGGCAAGGAGACTGGAGTGGGTTCCTATTTTCTTCTCCAGGGGATATTCCTGACCCGGGGATCGAACCCACATCTCCTGCATTGGCAGGTGGATACTTGATCACTGAGCCACTAGGGAAGCCCAATACCTTAAGATATCTAGGCCTCATTAATAGTGCAATGTAAGTCCTGAGGATATTTTTCTATGCATATACAGATTGTTAAAGCTTAGAATGGCATTACATATAGTGTGATTTTTTTTCAGTTGCTTACTATATTTAACAGTAAACTATAAATGGCATTCTGTGTTTTTTTTTTAATATATATATATAATTGTTGCATCTGCTATAATTTATTTAACAGCTATATTATTTTAGGTATATTGGTTTTTTTTCCTTAAGTCTTTCTGTCTGTTCTCCTTAGCTCTTTGAATTCATCACTAACGTTCCCACATTTCCATTTCTTTAAACATTGGCTGCTGTTTCCTCCATTATTATTTTGGGACTGTAGGCTGAAGACCTAGTAGTCTCATCCCACGTGGTTCCAGCAGCCTCAGTGAGGGTGGAGGAGACATTGGTGGCCTGGTTCTGTCTGTGGCTATAGACCTGGGCCAGCTCCCTTTTGTCTCCATGTTTTTTGACCTTCCAAAGAGAAGTCCTCTGCTCTCTAGACATCTAGACACCTGGTTGGAGAGGTTAAGCATTGTCTTCTGGGAATTCAGAGCCAGGTTCTGGTTTGGACACAGATTGGATCGGAAAATGGATGATGCTCTCCCATTTATTTTATGGCGACCAAAATTTGGATTGAACATTTTAGGGCACTGTCTGGAAAAGGTCAGTTTTCATTCCAATTCCAAAGAAAGGCAATGCAAAAGAATGCTCAAACTACCGCACAATTGTGCTCATCTCACATGCTAGTAAAGTAATGCTCAAAATTCTCCAAGCCAGGCTTCAGCAATACGTGAACCGTGAACTCCCTGATGTCCAAGCTGGTTTTAGAAAAGGCAGAGGAACCAGAGATCAAATTGCCAACATCCGCTGGATCATCGAAAAAAGCAAGAGAGTTCCAGAAAAACATCTACTTCTGCTTTATTGACTATGCCAAAGCCTTTGACTGTGTGGATCACAATAAACTGTGGAAAATTCTGAAAGAGATGGGAATACCAGACCACCTAACCTGCCATCAACCCTGGGATTTCTTTGGAAGGAATGATGCTAAAGCTGAAACTCCAGTACTTTGGCCACCTCATGCGAAGAGTTGACTCATTGGAAAAGACTCTGATGCTGGGAGGGATTGGGGGCAGGAGGAGAAGGGGACGACTGAGGATGAGATGGCTGGATGGCATCACGGACTCGATGGACGTGAGTCTGAGTGAACTCTGGGAGATGGTGATGAACAGGGAGGCCTGGCGTGCTGTGATTCATGGGGTCGCACAGAGTCCGACACGACTGAGTGACTGAACTGAACTGAACTGAACTGAACTGGGATCTAGACTTTTGTGAGTTCCTGACTATAAGCTCCCTGACAGCAGGGAGTGTGTCTCTTTCACCCTTTTGTCCCTAGGACTAGCATAACCTGTACACTTAGCATTGTTGGAAGAAGAGTCAGAGTCCACCAAGTCCTCTGTTCCGGACCAGGGAACCTCTGTGTCTCCCTCAAGCTCAGCAAGTTCAGCTTCCCCTCCTGCAGTATCAGCAACGTAAAACAAGAGACAACTCACTGTACTTCCCTTTGATTCACTCAGCCATCAGGCAGAGAGTTAGTGCTCACCTGTGTGTGTCAGGGTGTGGGCCAGGAAGTGAGAAATCCAAATGTTAAAGCCGATTATAAAGAGTTTTTGACATATACACAGTATAGTTTATAGTTACAGGTTATATGAATTGTTTTTAATATATTAGTATGTGTCCATTCCCTGCTCAACAGCCTTCCACCCAGGTCTGCAGCACTCAGACGCTGCCCTTTGACTAATTTCCCATGTAGCTACAGTCACAGTGTCTGTATCCTTCCGAATATTTTCCATAATAGGACTGTTTAAAATATACACAACCATAATGCCATTATCACTTCTCCAAATGAAAATTTGAGGAGTCAAATTTGAATAAAACAGAGGTCTAGCCATCATGGACTTTATCGGTTTGTGGAACAGATAAACAAAACAATCAGTGATTGTACCAGAGTAGAGTCAAGTCATATGCCCTCATGAATCTACTGACCTCAGCAGCCTCTGTGTGTGGGGGAGAGAGACATACCCACACAAGAGGAAGCAAAGGGAAAACAACGGAAAGCTAACGATTCAGATATTCAGAGATGTTTCTGCTGCTGCCTTCATCTCTGAGCACGTGACCAATATAAGTGTCCATGGAGGCAGGAACCCACCTTCCTGCAATCAGTCTCATTGCCTAACTGCCTTTCAGAGTGTGAGCGCCTCACCACCCTGAATGTAAACTTCATATTTAAAGATACATTTTCTTTAAACAGCCTTCATCTTATTTTCTCACCCAGACTGAAAGCTCCTGTAGGATCTGGGGAATGGGAAGGCTTTGGGGCTTACCGTTCTCACAGCAAAATCAGCACAGCAGGATTCAGTCACCCGCCCACAGGAGTCTCCCTTATGCTACTGGTTGAGGGTTGAAGTTAAAACTTCACACCTGAAGCTTCTGTGATTTTTCTGTTTCATTCACTTGTTTCATCTACTGTTGTGGATTCAGGTTCAGTAAGAAGAACAAGGACAGCATAAATCCTTACGTCTACCTGCCTTTTGGAATTGGACCCCGAAATTGCATTGGCATGAGGTTTGCCATCATGAACATGAAACTTGCTATCGTCAGAGTCCTGCAGAACTTCTTCTTCAAACCTTGTAAAGAAACACAGGTTAGCAGTTAACTATCTGCATAAATGATGTTTTATTGGGAATTTTTAAACCAAGATGTATTTCTCTGTGTCTATAAGATTGTATCTATAAGACTTATCCCTGCAGGGCTAAGTCTGTGGCTTCATAAAGACCCAACTATAAAGGTCATCTAGAGGCAGTTAGCACGACATGACTATACAAAGTCATGAACTTGAGCAACTTTTAAAATTTGGTTTCATGTCCACTAGAAGGAAGGAAAATGTCGTACAAAGTTGTGATGAGCAGTGATGACCATGACATGACTTTTCAGTGATGCCCTTCTCCACGGGAACTTACAGAAACTCTCCTGACAGTGACTCTCAGCCACTATTTGTATAAAGAAATTACTGGGGAGCATTGTCCCGGTGCTGAGGTCACCTCAGACTCTCTAAAATAATTCCCCCAGAGTGTGGTGTCGAGAGCACCCCCACTGATCCTTCTGTGCAGCCACAGTGATCCCTGAGTGAAAGCATTTCTGCCGGATGGGAAGGGCTCCCACAGCCGCTCACCCGCCAGGGATCCTGCTGCCATCCAGCTGGGCTCCCTTTGCATTCTCATGTCCTCCCTGTCCACCCTACAGTCCATCCTCCCCCTTCGAGTTCCAGTTCAGTCCCGAGCCCCTCCATGCAGCCTGCCCGTCCAGGCCAGAGCCCACTCTCCCCTCTGCTGTGTTACAGGAACCACAGGCTGGCGTCATGGGTCCTACCACCTAACAATACTTTGTCCCTGAACCAGCCAGTCGGTTCCTTTGTTTCCTTTATACCTAAGAAGGTCTTTAACTCTGTCCCCTCATTTTATTCCTTCCATAAACGCCCAGTGGTGCCTTGACGTCATCAGGCAACTGTTTAAGGAGTGACTTGAAGTTGATTAGAGCTCTTGGACACAAATATGGAACAATTTGAGCTTTTAAAATTTAACAAATGTCATTTGTGTGCTTGCTTGTTTTATATGTCTGTGTGTCTATCTTCAGGGAAAATGCATACCGTTTGAAAAAAACAATTTGTTGCAGTTATAGAAAGACCTGGAATCACTCTCTGAGGAGCACACAGGACAGTTGGCATTGATTCATCTCAAGCATGGCCCTAAAATAACGTTTATTTCTAGGAGTCATACATTTAATAAGCAGCTGCTCCCTTTGAGTAGCTTTCTCAGGGAAGAGGAGGATAAAGATGTTTCCATTTTACTTGCAGGCATCTATGTGGGTGTCCTGTAAGTGTGTACACACAGGGGACTCAACCCTGAGAGAAAGGGGGCCTCAGGCACCCCTGGGAAGGGCAGATGCCCCCTGCAAGCTCCACCCAGTCCCCCATGGGCTGGGGCTTCTCCCTCCACAGCTCCTTGCTTGTCCTTCAGTCAACTGAGGTTAGAAGGTCACTCTGTTGGTTCCCCCAACCCAGAAGGAGTGACTGGGTGAGAACGGGGCTAAAAATCTCAGATAAACCACTGTAGGTCTTCAGAAGTTCACCATTTGCCCTGCCCTTGGAACCAGGGGATGTTTAAAAAAACAGGCAAAATGCTTCATAGGCATAGTGCTCAATTGATATTTTGTGCAATTTTTGCTTTCACTATCCAGTCTTGACATAACTTACAGAGTAAATATAGAGAATCAAAAATAAAGATGGCAAACTGGATGAAAGTGATTGAAAGGTACAAACTTCTGGTTATAGATAAATAAGTATTAGAACTATTGTGTAAAACATGATGATTATAGTTGACATTTTTATATAGTAGAAGAGAGTAGGTCCTAAAAGTTCTCATGAGAGGAAAACAGTATTTTTTCTTTTTTTATCTCTTATGAGTTGTTGGATGTTAATTAAACTTATTGTGGTAGTAATTTCACATATATGTAAGTCAAATGTTTATACTGTTGATCATTTATATCTCAGTAAAAGAGGAATTAAAACAATTTTTTTAAGGTGAATAGTAAGGGAGTACTAGAAATGACTTTATGCCCATGTATTTTATAGCAAGTTAAATAGACCAATTTTCTGAAAGTCATGAACTGTTAAAGTTTAATCAAGGAAACCTTGATAGCCTGTCTGTCCATATAGCTATTAAACACATTGAATTTTATTTTTTA
The DNA here is from genome assembly GCA_006410635.1 of Cephalophus harveyi. Taxonomy (NCBI): domain Eukaryota; kingdom Metazoa; phylum Chordata; class Mammalia; order Artiodactyla; family Bovidae; genus Cephalophus; species Cephalophus harveyi. The sequence goes on along the minus strand of SJYT01051287.1, from coordinate 574,944 downwards.
AAAAAATCAAAGATACACGATATATAGCTTGTATATTGTTGTAAAGCACTGTTGTCTGGAATGTATCTTGTCTACTTTGCTTCTCTTGTTGGCGGTGCTTCATTCATTGGTTCTCTTAACTGTTGCAGATCCCCTTGAAGATAAACAGTCAAGGACTTATAAGACCAGAAAAACCCATTTTTCTGAAGGTTGTGCTCAGAGATGAGACCATAAGTGGAGCTTGACTTCTCTTAAGGACCTGGGCTTTGTTCTTCAAGGAGCTGTGTCCTACAATTTCAGGGGACTTGATTTACTTTGTGATAAAACTCAGAAATAAAGATGGGCTTCATCTATTGCACTTGCTGGATGACTAGGGTATCTGCACATTCGTTTAGCTCTCAGTGTCTGTGTGGTGTTACATATTGTGTAATATGAAAGAGGTGACTAATGAGGGCCAGATACGTACACTCAGCTTATCTGATTCTCAAAGGACCATCTCCACCCACCCCCAGTTAGTAACACCTACTCCTCCAGAGCACTGATCAAGAAAGTGTCTCAACAGTTTTATCAGCAAATTAATGAAAACAAGAATTATTGTGGTGACTAAAGTTCTGACATATTCTAATAAATCACAGGTTTTATTTTATATATTTCAAACTAAATATTCTATTGAGGAACTCTAAACCTCTCTTTACAAAAGTATTATCTGATACCATCCTGCACTTTAGGGTAATATGTACATCTAAATCAGGGATAAGCAGTGACTAAACACTTGGCCATCACAATTCCTGATGGGTGGGGCCTTTTTCAAAACTGCTGTTTGTTATATTACATAGGTAAGAATTAAGCCACAGTGTTTTGCCCACTTCTTAGAAAGTATGAAAGTGAAAGTCACTCAGTCATATCCCACTCTTGTGACCCCATGGACTATACAGTTCATGGAATTCTCCAGGCCAGAACACTGGAGTGGATAGCCTTTCCCTTCTCTAGGGGATATTCCCAAGCCAGGGACCAATCCCAGGTCTCCTGCACTGTAGGTGGAATCTTAACCAGCTGAGCCATAAGGAAGCCCAAGAATACTGGACTGGGTAGCCTATCTGTTCTCCAGCAGATCTTCTGGACTCAGGAACTGAACTGAGCTTCCCTCATAGCTCAATTGGTAAAGAATCTGCCTGCAATGCAGGAGACCTGGGTTCGATTCCTGGGTTGGGAAGATCCCCTGGAGAAGGAAATGGCAACCCACTCTAGTATTCTCACCTGGAAAATCCCATGGACAGAGGAGCCTGGCAGGCTACAGACCATGGCATTGCAAGATTCGGACATGACTCAGTGACTAAACCACCACCTCCTGCATTGCAGGTGGATTCTTTACCAACTGAGCTATCTTTCATAGTTTAAATCTACTTTTTTTGGGGTACATATTTTATATAACAACAGACACACATATAATTATGTTATTAGTTTTGACTAAAATTTTTCATCTCATCTCCCCTGATATTTCGTGAAGACAGGAAGCAGGTTTTCTTGAAGTGTCTTTCTTTTCCACCCTCAATTCCCAACTGTCTTAACATAATGAACGTGGAATAAAAGATGGTTTATTGGTCAGTTGATTGGGGAGAAAGGCTACAACCAATGGTCAGTTTCAGTTGATATCAAAAGCTGCACACAGCCCTTCCTTTCTCTTTTCTGCCCCTCCCATCCATAACCCCTTCCTTGCTAGGGTTTTCCTGGATAATCCAGTCTTAAAGCCACTGGGGTCACACAGAAGGCAGACAGCCTTACCCTTCAGGGTATGGGCAGAGAAGAGGGGCTCAGTGGCTCCAAGTTGGAGATTGAAGAGGGACGGTGTCCACAGGAACAGCAGCCCAGCCTGGGTGTGGGTGTCCAGGCAAGGAGTAAAGAGTGTCTGCTCAGAAGGGTGGCCTGGCCAGGGCATCCAGGGCCTAAATAGGGTGTGGAGAACCATGGAGGGTGAGGGGTATATCAGGAGTGGAAAAAGGTTGAGTGGCAGTAGCTACACAAAGGGAGATTTATTAAGCAAGTAAACATATTATGGATAATGGAAGACATGTTTTTTTCCCTGTTAGAGAAGGGAGTCCCTGGTCCAGGAAAGGGGAAACTAGAAGAAACCCCGTGGAGTCAGGGGTTGGAACTGCATGTATCAGTGAACATCCTGCTTTTCTTTGTAGACAGATGACAGCTAGTTAGTTGGATGATACACTACCGATATATAGCTGATGTAGATAGATAGATGATAGATATAGATAGGTATCATGTGCCTGTGTGGTGGGTGGGGAATCTGCAGCTGGAGTCGCACTCAGGGCTCCAAGCTCATACAGCTGGACAGACCGCCTGCCCCAATTAGAATCCATGAAATAATGTGTTGAACATTTAAACTCAGTGGCTCCTCACATAATAAGTGGAAAAGGGGACATTTAAACATAATTAGAAGGAAAAAGGTAAAGATTCATAGTTAGCAAACTCCCAGCCTTTTATTTATTTTTCAACAACAACTTGAACTCATGCCTCCTCTTGGTAACAAACAACACAGTCCATAACCTGTGGTTTTTCTATTATGTTTGCCCTTTTTGGCGACTACTTGAACTCATATGAGCTCATGTGAATGAACGTTTCTAGAGAGTTTGCTCAGGGTCAGGTGTGTGATGGGCAAGGTCACATGTTTTCTTTTCCCAGTGACACCAGGACTCTGATCACAGGTTCAGGCCCCAAGACCCTCAGGTCATGGATCAGGATCTGGTCTGATCCAGGCTCCTATAGGAAGGGAAAGACATAATTATTATTTATTTATTTTAATTGGAGGCTAATTACAATATTGTAGTGGTTTTTGCCACTACATGAATGAATGACATGAATCAGCCATGGGTGTACATGTGTTCCCCATCCTGAACCCCCCTCCCACCTGCCTCCCCATCCCATCCCTCAGGGTCATCCCAGTGCACCAGCCCTGAGCACCCTGCCTCATGCATTGAACGTGGACTGGAGATCTATTTCACATATGATAATATACATGTTTCAATGCTATTCTTTCAAATCATCCCACCCTGCCTTCTCCCAGAGTCCAACAGTTTGTTCTTTACATTTGTGTCTCTTTTGCTATCTTGCGTATAGGGTCATCATTACCATCTTTCTAAATTCCATATATATGCGTTAGTATACTGTATTTGGTGTTTTTCTTTCTGGCTTACTTCACTCTGTATAATAGGCTCCAGTTTCATTCACCTCATTAGAACTGATTCAAATATGTTCTTTTTAATAGCTGAGTAATATTCCATTCTGTATATGGAATGGAATATACAGCTTTCTTATCCATTCGTCTGCTGATGGGCATCTAGGTTGCTTCCATGTCCTGGCTATTGTAAACAGTGCTGTGATGAACATTGGGGTACACGTGTCTCTTTCCATTCTGATTTCCTTGGTGTGTATGCCCAGCAGTGGGATTGCTGGGTCATAAGGCATTTCTTGTACTGGTTTTTTTGATCCACGAACATGGTATATTTCTCCATCTATTTGTGTCATCTTTGATTTCTTTCATCAGTGTTTTATAGTTTTCTATATATATATCTTTTGTTTATTTTGGTAGATTTATTCCTATGTATTTTATTCTTTTTGTTGCAATGGTTAATGGAATTGTTTTCTTGATTTCTCTTTCTGTTCTCTCATTGTTAGTGTATAGGAATAAAAGGGATTTCTCTGTGTTAATTTTATATCCTGCAACTTTACTATATTCATTGATTAGCTCTAGTAGTTTTCTGGTGGAGTCTTAAGGGTTATCTATGTAGAGGATCATGTCATCTGCAAACAGAGTTTTACTTCTTCTTTTCCAATCTGAATTCCTTTCTATTTCTTTTTCTTCCCTGACTGCTGTGGCTAAAACTTCCATAACTATGTTGAATAGTAGTGGTGAGAGTGGGCACCCTTGTCTTGTTCCTGATTTTAGGGGAAATGGTTTCAATTTTTCACCATTGAGGATAATGTTTTTTGTGGGTTTATCATATATGGCCTTTATTATGTTGAGGTATATTCCTTCTATGCCTGCTTTCTGGAGGGTGTTTTTTTTTTTTTTCATAAGTGGATGTTGAATTTTGTCAAAGGCTTTCTCCGCATCTATTGAGAAAATCATGTGGCTTTTACCTTTCAATTTGTAAATGTGGTGTATCACATTGATTGATTTGCAAATGTTGAAGAATCCTTGCATCCCTGGGATAAAGCCCACTTGGTCATGATGTATGATCTTTTAAATATGTTGTTGGATCTGTTTGCTAGAATTTTGTTAAGGATTTTTGTATCTATGTTCATCAGTGATATTGGCCTGTATTTTCTTTTTTTTGTGGCATCTTTGTCTGGTTTTGGTATTAGGGTGATGGTGGCCTCATAGAATGAGTTTGGAAGTTTACCTTCCTCTGCAATTTTCTGGAAGAGTTTGAGTAGGATAGGTGTTAGCTCTTCTCTAAATTTCTGGTAGAATTCAGCTGTGAAGCCATCTGGTCCTGGGCTTTTGTTTGTTGGAAGATTTCTGATTACAGTTTTGATTTCCATGCTTGTGGTGGGTCTGTTAAGATTTCTATTTCTTCCTGGTTCCGTTTTGGAAAGTTGTACTTTTCTAAGAATTTTTCCATTTCTTCCAAGTTGTAAAGACATAATTATTAACCCTCATTCTACATATCAGGCAACTGAGGCCGAGCAGGTTTAAATAATCCACCTAAGGTCTGCACATCAGTCACATACTATGGATGCCTTCTAGGCAGCTGTGTACACACTAGAGAGAATAGGTATCCTGGAGCCCAGAGAAGCCTCCGGGACCTGGTGGACCAGGTTCCCAACTACACCCTTTGCGTGCCCTCTCCACTTCTGGCAAATTCTCACAGATTATTAACTAACAGTGGCAGCACAAAGTCAAAATCCCAGAAATTTTACTACATCACAACCACTGATGGTTATGGTTATTTTTTTAAAAAAAGTAAAACAAAAGAGGATGTAGAGGAACAGTTTGGCAGCCCCTCGGGTCACTGAGCATAGAATTACCAGCAATTGCACTCCTGGGTAGATGCCTAAGAGAACTGAATACAATTTGTCAAGCAAAGACATACACCTGCGTGTTCACAACACCACTATTTACAATAGCTAAAGGGAAGAAATAAGGCAAACCATGGTCGAATGGATAAACAGATTGTGATGTATCCATAGAATAGTTGTTTCTTCAGTCATCAAGGATGTGAAATACTAATACAAGGTACAAGAGAGATTAACTCTAAAAATGAAAGAATTCACAAACAAAAGACCACACATTACATGATTCCATTTATATGAAACATTTGGAAGAGGCAAATCCATGAAGTCAGAATGTACATGAGTGGTGGCCAGGGGCTGGGAGAGGACCGAGTTGGGAGGAGCTGCTTATGGACTCAGGTGGAATTGGAGTGTGCTGGAACTAGAGGAGGTGGTGGCATGACACTGTGAATGTGCTAAATGGCCCTGAATGGTTGATGTTATGCCGTGTCAGTGTGACCTCAGTAAATGTTTTTAATCTCATGACTGTACCCTAATGAATTCAAGACAGGTCACTATAATACCAGAAAGCTATGTGGCTTTTTTCCCTAGATGTCCTGCATATCCTTCAGGTCCCTGCTGAGCTGCCAGGCTGGAACCTTGATCCTAGAATTACAGGATCCCTAACTTGGCCTATAATCTGATCACTTCATTATTAGCAGTAATAACATTTGGTTGATTTAGACACTGTGTTTTGAAACCAACAAACATACTCAGCAATGATAATGATAAGATGAACCATTCTCCCAGCCTAGAATGCCCTCTCACCTTCTCTCCTTAGGCAAATTTTGCTCTGTCCCTGGTACTTCAAGCAATGTCACCTCCTCTGGGAAGCCCACCCATCCCTACAGAGGCTCTGGATTCCACTCCTCTCTGCCTTTCCCATCCTCCCGATGCCTTTGGAGGTGTCTGCATGCATGGAGCACCCCACTTAGGTAAGTGCCCTTTGTGACAGTCTTGTTCAGACTTTGTCCCCATGGTGCTTCTTCATAGCTCCAGACACAGCAAAGACCAGTTCAGACTGATACACAGGGCATACTACTACTACTACTACTACGAAGTCACTTCAGTCATGTCTGACGCTGTGCGACCCCATAGACGGCAGCCTTCCAGGCTCCACGTCCCTGGGATTCTCCAGGCAAGAACACTGGAGTGGTTTGCCATCTCCTTGCAGATAACTGTGTGCCCAATCAGAGTAGGGTATCTGCTGGGGTCCAGCCCTGGTGGATCCAGGGTAATTTGAAGTGGGGACGGAGTTGGTGATTGATTTAGAGAGAGATAAGGAAAGAATTGTAGATAAAAAAATAAAGGAGAGAAAGAGGCTGATATTCTTTGGTTTACATAGAAAGCCAATAAAACCCCCAGACAAGGAGTTTGCCCTGTTCACGGAGGCCACAGGTGCCCTCCCAGTCTTCCGAGGGAGTGAAGACGCAGAACGTCTTCCCGTTCAGGTCTTAGAAACCTGGGCAGATAAATGAACGCAGGGAGCCTCTATGCTCCAAGGGATCAGCCTGAAAAAGAGAGGGAGGGAGGGAGGGAGGGGGAGAGGGAGAGAGAGAGAGAGAGAGAGAGAGAAAATGATTGACGCGGGGTGACCAAGCTTCTCCAAGTGAGGCCCATTACTTTTATTTTCAAAAAGACTTTTATACCTTTCCCACAAATGATGTTGTGTACATTATCTTCTGGCCTCGGAGGCCTGTGAAACATTTTATGACCCTCTTTTGATAAAGGCTGCTCAACCAGAAAATTTATTTTCCCTTGAAGTGTTTTTTCTTTATATTTCTAATCTACGTTAGCCTCAGAAAGTATCACAGTTACATTTTCACAAAGCAAAGGTGCAGCCAGTTACAACAGAGAAAGAACCAATTAGCTCAAAGGTCTGATGTGGTTAGTTTCAAGGCTGCACTTGTTTTTCTTACATTCTAACTATGTTAACAAATGTACTCCCAGGTGCACAGTGGATAAGGGATATGGGAACTTGGCAGCAAGCATTGGCACAACAGTGAAATCGTACACCAGCACTATTCTAACAGCTTTTAACTCTTGGAAAGGCTCTATGTTTTAGGCTTCCCGTGCCTCTCACAGTTGGGGGGCTGTAAACAATCACATGTGTAGTTGTAAAAATCCGGGTAAGGCAAGTTAGAGAGCCATCAGAGGGGTCTGAGCTGAAACATTCCTTTTATATGCAGGAGACTGTTAACTGGAGCTCTAAGTTAACCTTTTCCAAAGAAAGGTGAGAGGGGATAGCCCCCCTGTAATGTCAGAAGAATAGGTGGAAAGCATAATATAGTAAGGCAGGCAGACTCTGGTTTTGGGGGTAGATGCTTGAGAAAGCCCAGGGGGGTTTCCTCGAGGCCTGATCTTGCCTTTGTGTTTTGTCAGGCCCCATTCCTCATGACTTTTGCCACGGACGGGTTCCTCACGCTGGCTCCCGGCAGGTATCTTGTGTTGGAGTCCAGGTGTGGGCTTGAATTGGCTGGACCAGGCCCCTGGAAAAAGTCACTTGACTTGGCAGGCACATGGTGACATATCTACTTAGAAATCTCTTGGAACTGCATGCAATAATGAGGTTTGTTTATTTTCTGGGGATTTGGTTTATTTTTTTTGTCTGATTATCACAGGACCTGATGTTGTAACTAAAGGTGAAGAACTCAGCATTTGAACCTAGTTGATCTCAGTTGAATGAACCCACTGAATGAACCCATGTTGGTCAGTTCAAACAGCCTCAAATGGTCAAAAGTATTTAATTTATTCAGTGATGTTTTCAGTTGTTCACCTGGGATCTGCAAGCTGGGTTTCTGACAAAAACAAGTAATGACATTCTTTTTGTTTCCAGCATAAAATTAATTGATGGGAGTTTATATACTTAAAGAGTGTTACAACTTTTGAAAAGGATGTATGTGCTTGTGGTAAAGTAGCATAAGCAGATAATGCTTTTATACTATGAATGATGTTTTGTTAGGTGATTTTGGTAGATACTTTTATCACATTAAGGAAATTCCTTGCTATAGTAGTTTGCATTCTTCTTCTATCATAAATGATATATTGAATATTAACAAATGCATTTTCTGAAGCTATTGGGATGATAAGACTTTTTTCTTTTAATCAATTAACCTGATAACTAATATTTATATTAATTCTCTGTTAACCACCCTTGAGTTCCAGGGTAAAATCCAACTTGGTCATGGTGTATCATTGTTGCTGGACTTGACTGGCTTTGTTTTGCTCAGGTAAGTGAGTGAGACTGTCTCATGAATGAGACTGAAATGGAGTCTTTCTTTCTTGTCCCATTTTTGTCCTATTTGGATCAAGTTCCTACTGTCCTCATAGAGTGAGCTGGGCATAATTGGACTGATTTTATGTGACAACTCAGAATCTTAGCTTCACCTCTGCGATGGCATCCTCTTAGTTGGCTGCCAGTGGCTCTGCCTCCTAGCACTTATGCCCCATTTAACCCCCTCCCACTGGTGAGGCTGGGATAGGTGACTTGCTTTTAATGAGTAGAATATTAATTGGGTGCCCCCTCTCACTCCCTCACTCTGGGGGAAGCAACTGCCATGTTGGGAGCTGCTCTGTGGAGAGACCCCAGTGGCAGAGATCTGAGGGGCTTCTGGGCCACAGCCAGTGAGGAACTGAATCCTCGAGCCTGTGAGGATCTGAACCCTGCCAGACTACCTGGAGGACCAGAAAGTGGGTCCTTCCCCAGGTGAGACTTTGGATGAGAGGCAGCCCAGCTTGATAGCAGGAGAGAGCTTGAGACAGAGATACCCACGTAAGCCACACCTGGACTCCCAGCCCAAGGAGCTGTGACATAGTCAATGCTTGTTGTTTCAAGGAGTTGTATTTGGGGATAACCTGCTAGACAGCATAGAGAACTAGTGTACCTGCCCTGGTCTCTGGCCCTGCTGCACTACAGGGGCCATCTTTATACGGATTCCAACTGAATTTGTGCAGTGAAGCCTGACTGTGCCTCTCAACCTAGCAATTCTTCTGTAATACAGAAATTTTAGAGAATTACTTTTCTGTGGGAGGAACATTTTCCCAAAGGGAGAGGAAAACCAGTGGATAGCCTCTTCCCCCTTCCTTCCCTTGGATGGGCTGCATCTTCTGAGTGGTCGTATGGCCTCTCAGAAGATGGTCAGTTGATCAAATATTTGGTTACTTTTGACACGAAGTGTTGACCAGGTTGGTTAATGAATCTTGTATTGATTCTCCTTTCTTGCTTTGTTCCTATTTTCCTTCACTCTTCCTCTGATGGATCAAATTCCCCAGAAGATAGTAGCATGGAAGCCTGCATTTCAGGCTCTCTTTTCTTGGGAAAGCAGGCTAAGATATATGTGTTCCTTGAAGGTTACCATAAAACTATCTGGATGTAATTTTTCTTTGTGGGAAGGTAACTTCCACTTATTTTTAAAGGAGTTTTGGGACTATTTAACTTTATATTTCTGTTTGGCTGGTGTTGGTCAATTATGTTTCCCTAGGAGCCAACCTATTGCTTTTAATGTTTCAACTAATATTTTTTACAATTCTTAGCAACATTTGAATTAATAGATAAGATTTTTCTTGAGTTTTACTTCAACCTATCAATTTCAGGTATTCAGGTGGGCCCAGGTATATATAGTTTTTAACATTCCCCTCATTTGAATTATAATGAATCTCATGGTCTGATAGTCACTATGTTTCTACATGAGAACTGGGATCATGTAGAAATGGGACCCTCCCCACCACCTATGTGTTAAGGACAAGGGTCAGTGGGGAAGATGGAGCCCTGGCTGACTCCCAAAGGAAGTCCAGGAATTCACCAGATGGAAAATGGATTGGATCCATTCCAGATGAAAGAACAGTTGTGCAGACTCAAAAAAAACCCAGTCATCTGAGGACCTTGGGTATGGCACATCATACCATTTTCTTAAAACATCATGTTTACACTGGATGTGGACTGAGACAAGACTGTAGAAGTCAGCTGTGGCCAGATGCACATGGGTCTCTTTCACCTTTTATTTATTAATTTATTTTAAAAGTATTTTAAGAAATTGAGTTCCAGTTAACATTGTTTCTGATCAGTCACTCAGTCACGTCTGACTCTTTACAACCTCATGAACTGCCGAACGCCAGACTTCCCTGTCCATCATGAACTCCTGGAGCTTGCTCAAACTCATGACCGTTTAGTTGGTGATGCCATCGAACCATCTCATCCTCTGTCACCCACTTCTCCTCCTGCCTTCAATCTTTCCCAGCATTAGGGTATTTTCTAATGAGTCAACTCTTCTTATCAGGTGGCCAAAATATTGGGGCTTCAATTTCAGTGTCAGTCCTTCCAATTAATATTGAGGGTTGATTTCCTTTATTATTGACTGGTTTGATCGCCTTACAGTCCAAGGGACTCTCAGGAGTCTTCTCTAGCACCACGGTTGAAAAGGATCAATTCTTCCATACATGACTACTGGAAAAACCATAGCTTTGACTATATGGACCTTTGTTGGCAAAGTAATGTCTACGCTTTTTAATACACTGTCTAGGTTTATCATAGCTCTTCTTCCAAGAAGCAAGCATCTTTTAATTTCATATCTGCAGTCACCATCTGCTGTGATTTTGGAGCCCAAGAAAATAAAGTCTGTCACTGTTTCCATTGTTTCCCCATCTATTAACATATAATGTTGTGTTTGTTTCAGGCATACAGAAAACAAATAGGTGGTTGCCAAAGGGGAGGAGAGTTGAGGGACAAAGAAAATAGGTGAAGGGAATTAAGAAGTACAAACTTCCATACATGTTATATTAGTTTCAGGTATACAACATAGTGATTCCATATTGTAATACATTACAATTTCATCACCTCAGTAAGACCAGCAAGCATCTGTCACCATGTACATTTGTGACTGTATTATTGACTATATTCCCTATGTGAACATTACATCCCAGTGACATGTATTTTCGATCTGGAAGTTTGTACCTCTAATTCTCTTTACATATTTGGTCTGTGAATATTCATTAGAAGGACTGATGCTGAAGCTGAAGCTCCAATAGTTTGTCCACCTGATTCAATGAGCCGACTCATTAGAAAAGACCCTGATGCTGAGAAAGACTGTAGACAGGAGGAGATGGGGATGACAGAGGACGAGATGGTTGTATGACATCACTGACTCAGTGGACATGAGTTTGACAAGCTCCAGGAGATGGTGAAGGACAGGGGAACCTGGCGTGCTGCAGTCCATGAGGTTGCAAAGCGTCCAGACATGACTGAGTGACTTAATTAATTAATTCCCTTCCTTGTGGTCTTCTGAAACAGCAAATAATGAAATTATACAGTAATTGCTTTTTTTCCCATCTGACTTATTTCACTTAGCATAATGCCCCAGGTCAATGTTTAAAAACCAAACACTTGATTAAAAAGTGGGCAGAAAACCTGAATAGACATTTTAAAGATGGCATACAGATTGCAACAGGCACGTGAAAATATGTTCAGAGTCACTCATCATCAAGAAACGCAAGTCAAACCCTTAATGAGACACCACCTCACCCCCATCCAAGTGACAAATCATCAAGGAGACAAGAAGCAACAAATGTGGGCAATGATGTGGAGAAAGGGGAACTTTCCTGCACTATTGCTGGGAATGTAACTTGGTGCCGCCACAGCAGAAGACAGCATGGAGATTCCTCAAAAAGTTGAAAGAGAGCTACCATAAAATCCAGCAGTTCTACCTCTGGCGATTTATCTCAAGCAAGGGCTACTTTGAATATGTGCCCCTATGCTCAATGCAGCACTGTTTATAATAACCAAGATATGAAAGTAACCTACACGTCCAACATGGGTCTTGAATTGCTGTCCCACGGCATTTGGGTTTAATTCTGTGGATGATGGAAGTGGTTGGAGAGATTTGAGCAACAGAGGAATGATGCATGACTCATGTTTTACCAGGTTCTGTCTGGTGGCAGAGTAGGGAATTTCCTGGGTGAGGCCAGTCTAGGGTTGGATAAAACTCCTTAGCAAGTTGCTGCAGTGATTAGGAGAGACAGCCAACACTTTGCTCCTCTTTTGCAGCTAATCTGTGATGCTCACCTATTCCCTAACTTTACACCTCCTGTGTCATTAATTCCCTTCATTGTGGTCTTCTGACACTTGTCCCCCTCCTCTGATTTCTCTTTCACTCCTTGGTTTCATTCATCATTTACTTCCTACTTTCTTGGAAACCCAAATGATTCTGATTGTGACATGTCAGAACTGTTTGCAGTATCCTTTATCTGCTGACACCATGAGTTCATGAATACTTAAAATTTAGTCTGGTGCTCTATTTTTTTGTGGCCACTAACAGCTTTAGCACTTACTACAAGAATAGTAGCATGAGGGATAGTGTGGAAGGAGATATTTATCCCATAAGAGGTTGACGCAACCTGCCAGGTTATTTCAGGAGGCCTCTTGGAATCCAGGCAAACATGTCTCTCGCACAATTTAGAATTATGAAATCTAGCTCCATACCCTGCATTCATGGTTTAATGTTTGGGCAAGATTCTTCCCCACCCCGAGCTTCTGTTTTTATATCTGTAAAGTGGGAATCAAACCACCCCAGCACTGCTTATCTCAGAGTTTTAGGGAAATCAGTTAAGAGAGATGTGAAAGAACTTTCTTGGCTTCCCTGGTGGCTCAGACTGTAAAGAGTCTGCTTGCAGTGCGGGAGACCAGGGATCAATTCCTGGTTTGGGAGGATCCCCTGGAGAAGGACATGGCACCCACTCTAGTATTCTTGCCCTGGAGAAGGACATGGCACCCACTCTAGTATTCTTGCCTGGAAAAAATCCTGGATGGAGGAGCCTGGCAGGCTACAGTCCATGGAGTCTCAAAGAGTCAGACACAACAGAGTGACTTCACTTTCCTTTTCCTGAAAGAAGTTTCTAAGGTGTGCTGTGCAGGAGAAATGTTAGTGATTCATTTATCAAGAAAGAGAAACTCAGGAATGAAGTTGAAAGTTAGCAGCCATGAGGTCCTTCTCATCCCTTTGCTGTGAAGTCCAGGAAAGTGCTTCTGCTTAAGGGCATGTGTGTGTGTGTTTCTTCATGGTGGGATGTGTGTGGGTCAGAAAGAACATCCCCGTACCTCACCCCAGACCCTACTGACTGGCTTGCTAGGGGCCCTCACCTTGTCTCTGGGTTGGGGCAGTGCTCTGGTCACAGACCCGTGATCTGTGAAGTTGGAATCTATCACACACATCATTCCAGAGCAACACGGCCTCCCCATACCCTGAGCAATTCTCCCAGCCAGTGGACAGGCTTCCCAGAAGAGGAGTCACCTCTAAAAGGAGAGGAATGGCAGACTGACGGGGCCTCTGGCACACTGAGTCCTGGACACCCTGCTCACCTCTCCTGATATCTGACCTAATGCCCAGTTCCATGAGTGTTCTTTTCTGACTGATTGCTATAGTCTGAAAAGATAAGCCGTGTATCGTTGATGAGGACACTGTGTTTTCAAAACATGTATAATTAGTTTACTTTGGCTGCACTATAACTATTTCTCTCTATCTTCCACCTGAGTAATATGTGGATCTTAGTCACATCTGCACATGAAGCACTTGGGATAGAGCTCTGACCATGCCGAGGCCGTCGGTACACAAACGACCAGACGAGAGACGTGAGGTGTGGGGCACTCTTCAGGCACACGTCTTCCTTCACGGTCTTTGTATGTGAGATTTTTCAAGTCAGGTGTGTCTGGCTGTGGAACGAAGGGCACAAAGATCACGCCTTCTGTTAGTTCCCCTTGCAGAGCAGGCCATTTGCCTTTGCTAGGACGTGGCTCTGGCTACACATTTTTTCCCAGGAATGGCTAGACCATTGACACTAGACAGATTCCAACCAGCTGGACCAGGCCCTGAGGTGAATTGGGAAGGTGATGGCGTGTAAGGCTTGGTGAGAAAACCATCATATTGGCATATGTTTTGGAGGAAGGTGAAAGTATGTAGTTTCCACAAGGATTTTGTTTCCAAGAAGAATAAGAAAGGCCATGGGTTTAGCTGAGTGAATTAAGTTGTCAGTAGTTCTCAGATGACACTGTAATCTCTTCATGGGGATGTATTTTGTGTTCCTCTCAGTGAGGAATATAGACAGGTGGGTCCTCATGACAAGCATCTGTCATTGTTCCTGTGAGGTGACATGAAGTCTGGGGTGTACAGACCCATGGAGGAGCCCCTGGGCAGGGGTAGACATGGAGATAGAGCCAGAATTTTGACCAATGTGCTGCTTCAGCCTTGGGTCTCACTATTTCACACAGTGACTCTCATCATGAAATGGCAAATGTTCAATATTGGCATTTCAGAGCAGAAGACTCGCCATCTTTCTTCATATTACTTATAACATGTTTTGATCAATAGCTGTTGGGAAGCCACTTGCAGTCACTAAGCCTCACTTTCTATATCTGTTAATGGAGGATTGTAGCATGACCCTCTTTAAAACTATGCCATGTGTGCGTGTGCTTAATCATTCAATCATGTCCCACTCTTTGCAACACCTTGGCAGTAGTCCATCAGGCTCCTCTGGCCATGGGATTCTCCAGGCAGGAATACTGGAGTGGGTAGCCATTCCCTTCTCCAGGGGACCTTCCTGACCCAGGGATCGAGCCTGGGTCTCCTTGCATTGCAGGCAGATTGTTTATAGTTGAGCCACCAGGGAAGCCCCAAAGGTACCCAGGGAAGGTACCAAAAGGGAGCAGAAATGCATCAAAATTCCTTGGACTTTCTGACTTTCCCTGAAGTTCATCTTCTAGCTTCCCAGGTCTGTCCTTTGTTGGTACTCAAGCTTCCATCCATTTCTCTCCTTTGCTGCCTCTCTCTAGGGCTCCATTTCCCCAAGGATTCTAGAGGTATGCCCCATAATGAGCTTGGTTGTGTGTCTCACTCCCTCCACCCAGAGGCTGCTCCCCAGGGAGGGGACTCTATTGCTTCTAGCCCGCAGTCCAGCACAATACTGGCACCTGAATTAACTCACTTGGATTGAAGCAATGGACAGATAAATGTGTTCAGACATTTCAGTTCTCATTGGAATTGTGGATTTTAACAGAGTCCTCCTGGAAGAAGTGAACCCTAAGATGACAAACTCTGATGGTAAAAACTTCATGCTCCATGAGAAGCTCCCAAGGAAATAGAAGAGTGCAGGAGAGACAGTTCAGACTTACTGCATTTTACTAATGAGTCTTCCACCCACTCTGGCCAGTATGGGGCAGACAGGGAACTCTCAGGCCAGAGTGAGGGACATGTGTGTGTGTTTCTTCATGGTGAGATGTGTGTGGGTCAGAAAGAACACCCCCCTACCTCATCCTAGAGGTTGCAAGAGATGAATATCACTTTCTGCAAAGGGGTGAAAGTGAGAAAGGATAAAGGGAGAAGGAAGTGCACAAACACATGTCTTGTGTTTTGTATTAAGTTTTAAGAACCTTTGAGGTTTTGTTTTTCACATAATCCATGGTTATTTAGGTCTTACAGACACAGGACATGGTTTAAAGTATTGATAATGAGCCAGTGTAATTTCTTGATGCTCAGCCCTCATCCTGCTCTCATCAGGAATTCCACAAGGGTAGAGGGAGGCCCGGGCTTCCCAGGTGGCCCTAGTAGTTAAGAAGTTGTCTGTCATTGCAGGAGACATCAGAGACGCTGATTCAATCCCTGCATTGGGAAAATTCTCTGCAGGAGGGCGTGGCAACCCACTCCAGTATCCTTGCCTGGAGAATCCCATGGGCAGAGGAGCCTGGCAGGCTACAGCCCATGGGTCACAGAGTCAGATATGATTGATGTGATTTAAGTGCACAGGGGGAGGCCTACCAGCAGGTGATACCAACTGCTACTCTAGGCCTCCTCAGTATCAGCTCCTTGATACCCAATAAAAATTGCCTGTCTGTGCGTGCTAAGTTGCCTCAGTAGTGTCCAACTCTTTGCGATGCTGTGGACTGTAGCCCTCCAGGTTCCTCTGCCATGGATTTCTCCAGGCAAGAATACTGGAGTTGGTTGCCATTACCACCTCTAGGGGATCTTCCCATTCTAGGAATTGAACCTGTGTCTCTTAGGTCTCCTACATTGGCAAGTGGGTTTTTTTTTTCTTTTACCACCAGTGCCACCTGGGAAGCCCCCAAATTCTCTATGTGTCCAGAAGTAGGAACCCATCTGCTCTGACCCATCAACACCCCACGTACCCCAGAGATAACATGCCCTCATGTGATCTTTTTGGAGTCCTGTTGCTGTACGTGCCACATCACTAAGCTCGTTGGGGTCCTCTTGGTCATCAGACTGCTTTTTTCTCTCTCTTTACACCCTTTGATCTTGGATTGCAGCCTTTCCAGAGAGAGGGGAGCATTCTTTGATCTAGAATCTGACTTGCAGGATACTCTGAGGGTGGGAGAGGAATCATCCTGAATTGATACCATTGGTGCAGCCACCACCCTCTCCTCCATGTCCTGCCTTTCCTTCTGGGGCCCTCTTGTCAACAGGATCCTGGTGGATTCTCCTGAAAATACAGAGACAGTGACCAAGGCCCAGCCAGGCCCTCTTGATGTGTCAACAATTCATGAAGATGGCATGGTCACCAAAGAGTCACAGGGAGAGGGCATACAGGTGCCCAGTGGTATTACCTCTACCAATTCAGTCCATCTACTTTTCGGGATGTGCACTCTGCAGAAAGCAGTCTGCTAGGCACCTGGTACATGACTGTGGCTAGTATCCAGCATGTGCCCAAGCTCTTTATCCACTGAGGGGACTAGGTGTGGAAACTGACTGTGGTGTGAGAGATAGTAGGATTGTGTGCAGGGGACAGTTCCCCAGAGGAGGAAATTGTTATATCTCCTCGAGGAGGCTGGTTTGGGAAATCTCTAACACAGATGTTCTGTCTGAGCTTTATTTGGAAGAATAATTAAGAGCCTACAAGGGACACAGGAGCATTTCTAGGCAGAAGAAAGAATTGTATGAGTAACAATCAGCACAGCTATCTTGTTTGACTCTGTGGAGGAGGAGGTGGCACCTGACTCCAGTATTCTTGCCTGGAAATCCCATGGACAGAGAAGCCTGTTGGGCTGCTTCCCTAGGGTCACAAAAAATGGGACATGACTTAGCAACTAAACCACCACCACCATCTTGTTTGAAGGATTTCAAACATTTTGGACCGCAGGCAACCATAGAGATGGGGCAGTTTAGAGGAAAATTAAAACCAGTGGCTTTATTTGAGTTTCTGCAACCTTTGGGCTTGTTGCTAACATTGATTGAGTTGTTTATTGATTTCCTACAGAATATGAACTCAAGGGAGGTCGAATTGTAATGTGTATTATGCTCAGCCAACTACCAAAGCAAAGAGGGCACCTGCAGGTGGAGCCCAGGTGGCCCTTCTGTTGGTTGCAGCTCCAGCTCCACCTCCTTTCTAAGCACATAAATCTCCCAACCACACTGAATCTCCACCTGAAATGAACAGAAGCTCCACACTCAGAGGCAGGCAGAGAGCAGCACGCACAGCTGAAAGGAAACTCAGAGGAGGCAATCGCCAAGAAGAGTGGCCATGGAACTAATCCCAAGCTTTCCCATGGAAACCTGGGTTCTCCTGGCTATCGGCCTGGTGCTCCTCTATGTGTGAGTAACCATCAGGCTCATCTTCTCTGTAACCTGGATCTTGGGGTGCTAAGCAGAAAAGGGGGTTCCCTGGAAAATCCTGTGGACGAAGTAGCCTGGAAGGCTGCAGTCCATGGGGTCGCTGAGGGTCGGACACAACTGAGCGACTTAACTTTCACTTTTCACTTTTCTGCATTGGAGAAGGAAATGGCAACCTACTCCAGTGTTCTTGCCTGGAGAATCCCAGGGACAGGGGAGCCTGGTGGGCTGCCATCTATGGGGTCGCACAGAGTCGGACACAACTGAAGTGACTTAGTAGTAGTTAGTTTTTTAAAGTTCAAAGTAAATGGGGGAGAATTGCTCTAGCATCAGGTGCTATGGGCACCAAATGGGTTATTGTTGATTTTACCCACATCTGTTGAAGGAGTTAGCTTTACTCCCGAGTTGCTGTTAGCATAGTTAGGAGGGTTTGTGACAATATTTGCTCCTGAGAATGACCCTCTGATTGACTACCAGTTTGCATGGGCCTAAACTAGTCAACCAGAGTCCACCAAAGGCAAATTAAAAACAACTGGCCCACGTGCAGCATAGTCCTCACTGATTCCCATGGTTGGGAATTCTGGAGGCAAGAAGCAATGGTTTTTGTTTCATTCTCTCTGACTTGGATTCTGTACCTGCTGCAAGAATCATGAAAAATGATTGGCCCCTTTGACACTCAGGAGTTCCTGCTCCAGACCCTCTTTCCAGGTGTCATTTACACAAGGCGCTGGGTACACTCTGACTTTGTTTGGAGGCCTGAGACCAAGCACCCTTTTTTTCATACTCATCCCTCCTTTTCTCCGCCCCTCCTCAGGGCATCCCTTCCTAAGACTCAATTCCTGCACCCTGTACTCTGCAGAAATTATCTAGTTTCCAAATGAGAAAGCTTAAGATTTGAGGAGACTTTGTAGAAACTTTGAAATTATATTCATTATTTTCACCTTTTCTTTCAATCTCTGGATGAGTTAGAATCAGCGTACAAATTTATTTTCCCTGTGATTTGAAATCTACTAAGCCTACAAGAGGCACAAGCCCAAGTCCAATTTGGATTTTAAGTGATTTTTCCCTAATAGTATGGCACAGGAGGTTGAATCAAAACCATCTAGCAGAAAAATTCCTTTCAATGTTGAGATTCTGTTATCATGCATTAGGTTGGGACAGGAGTTACTTCCAATGAGTGATTAGAGATACCCCTACAAATCACATTTGGCTTCTGTCAATTTCATTTTCACTAAGTGTAGGAAATCATGATGACATGTACATGGGTAATATTAACCTCATTTTAATTACTTGAAAGAAATATTAGGAAATTAAGGTATTGCAGCAATATATTTTCTGTCTGATATTATAAAGTTATGTGGTTCAGTTTAATTTCATTCTATTTAGGACTAGATTTAAAAAATTGATATGAGTATTTCCAGCATGTGTTTTTTCCCTGAAGGATAAAAGAGGACTGTTGTCCAGTACCTAGAAAGGTATGTAAATAAATTCACCCTCTAGAATAATGCCTGGAATATGAATCTAGTGTAGTAAAATATTCCTGTGATATATCTTTTTAAATATGCATGTCCAGCAAGCTATTTTAATCTTCAGGGCAGATGAGTATACATGCCTGGGAGCCGGTGATGATATGAGAGGCATGCAGAAAGAGACTGGGATGGAGGGGAGAATATTCCTCTCCTCAGAGCAGACCCCACTCCCCCTCCTCCCAGAGAGTCCTCTCAGACCTGGTCCCGCAGGAGGTCAGCAGCGTTGCTATCACATCTGCTGGAAGCCTGGGGTGAAGACAGTCTCAGTCACACTGTGTGTGGTCCGTCTGACAGTGTGGCTGGTACTAGCTAGTGTCCCCACCAGGCAAACATCCCTGTAGCCTGAGAAGGTACTGGTGCAACCAGGAATCAGCCGCTGCAGGCAATGCTCTTGTTATGCTGACACGATGTAAAGACTATAAAAATGTTGGCTTTATCTTTAGCCCCTTCCTTTTTACCCGAAATAGCATTATTGCACGAACCAAAAAGTGAAGAGCTAGAAAGAAGCCAAATAATTCGCTCAGTCCACCTGCTGCCTTGGTGGAACCATGTGAGCTTAGACACTAGACCAGATCTCTCCGTGGGACCAGTGTTGCCAACATGGTTACTCAATTGCTTGGCATCACTTTTGAGTTCACATAGCACACTGAAGGTTCAGAAGCAGAAATTGACTTGCCCTGTTTGTGAAGAGAAATAGGAAAGGAAGACAAACAAAAGGGGAAGCAACTGGGGTGGGAATAGCCGAGGCCACCCCTTTTGTGGCAGTTGGTGCCCACACCTCCACCACTTGCTCTGCAGGAGAGAGAGATATAGCCAGCTGCGCTTGGTCAAGGTACCTCTGTGTGCGCTTACAGCATAGGTCCATCTGTGAAATTTTGGGGGTTTCTCTTATCACATATTGTAAGATTGCTGGATTTGTGCAGAAATTTGAACCTGTGCTACCTTAAAGGCTACCTTCCAAAAAGGAGAGACAAGATCTTTATTTAATATTCTGAAGTTTTTTATGGTCACTCATTTTTTGTCACACAAAGTGTCTTTTGCTCTACATGGGAAGGTAACAGAAGACTGGGAACCCCGATATCTCTTTGCTGAAAGTGCCTATAGGGCATTATGAACCATTTACACACAGCATGCTTTCAACCACACCATACTAATTTAACTCTACAGAGTTAGCCTCGGAGGCCTAGCAGGTTCACATTTAAACCATTGATGGCAGTCTCTTCCTTCAGCCTCTCTTTTCCTGCACTCTGTCATCTCTCAGCAACACCAGAATGAGCAGGCTTACAAAGATCTAGAACCTGGAGTTGTGGGCTTGCACACATAATACCTGAAGGATAACCTTCAGGCAGGCCTGCCATAGGGAGCACCAGCTTGATTGGTTTCTAAGATAGTTGAAGTGCAGAGGCTTTGTGATTGAGCATCTTTAGAAAAATGAACGTAAATCAGGCACAGGGCTTAGCAGGTGGCTGGAGGACCTGATGCCATGAGGTGGGGAATGGTCTGGAGATGGATCCTTTAGTCACTGATTCATTTATATAGTTTCAGGGAACAAAAGAGTCAATCACTACAACTTATTTGTAGTTCAAGTCAACCAAGAGTTGAACAAGAGCCATGGGTGTAGCGGAAAGGTGCTCAGTTTCTATGATGGCAATGGAAGCCTTGAATGCAGTTTTCATTCTACAGACAAGAACACTGTGCTTGCTTTAAGTCCTGTTCTTGAAGACAGAATTAAGAAGAATCAGATCTTAAAATGAGGTCAGATCATGGAGGGAGCTCTGATGCACTGGCCACTTGATGGGAAGAGCTTACTCATTGGAAAAGAACCTGATGCTGGAAAAGATTGAGGACAGGAGAAGAGGGCACAGAGGATGAGATGGTTGGATAGCATCACTGACTCAATGAACATGGGTTTGAACACACTCCAGGAGATAGTGAAGGACAGTGAAGCCTGGCCTGTTGCAGTCCATAGGGTCACAATGAGTCGGAAATGGCTGAGTGACTAAACAACAAAACATCAGAGGAAAGGAAAAGGATAAGAACAAGGCCAAGGTAAAGTCTAGTAACTGTCATTGGGTGGATGCAGAAAACCAAAATCTCATGTTTGATACAGAAAGAGAAAGTTTCCCCTTTGTATCTAGAATGAGAATCTCTAAACCATGGAAGAATCAACTTACTAAATACATATGAATGATTTTTTTGGAGGTATTACAGCATAAACCTCTCAGGAGCTCTGAAATATAAAAATTCATCAAGCATCCATTCTAGGATTGGGACCATCAAGATTTCAGCTGCTATTTATGGTCTCACTGTGGAGGAGGGAAAGAAGATGATGAATGAAAGTAATTATTGCTTTTGGAATTGCTGGTATTTATCACCTACATGTTACTTCTCTAGGCTGATGGTTCCAGTTCTGAATCAGTGACTAGCCAGCTCCAGCACTTATTCCAATCCCTGACCTGGATTTTCTCTTTCACTTTATAGATATGGAACTTACTCACATGGACTGTTTAAGAAGCTGGGGGTTCCTGGCCCAAGACCTCTGCCTCTTTTTGGAAACGTTCTGTCCTACCGAAAGGTCTGTGTTGCTTGATGTCCCTTTTTTGCTTCTTACGGTTGCAAATCCCAGTTGAGTTCCAGAGTAAACATTCTCCTCCTCAGGAGGCAGTTGTCAGTTTTCGTATTTCCCAGAAATGGCATCGTAGGCCCCTCCCACACATGCCCTCTTTATCCAGGCCTCTATTGTCAGCTTTCAGGAGCCTCAGGCTTGCCTCCTCAGACAGTCGAGCTCTCTTGGCTGAGTCAGCACAGGACTTGAAGCATTGTGAAGAGGATCTCCTCTCTGCCAGGTGCAGACTCCCAGCAAGGCACAGTCCTACTAATTATCAGGAGAAAAGCATGAAGGGATGCCTGGTCGTGGCTCATTAAGCAGTGTACAGTATAGTCAGATGAGTCCTGTTGGTAGCATAAGCTCTGGGTTCCCTTTTTTTCTCCTTTCTCCTGAATTGCTTGGACGCTTCAGTTCTAATGTATCAGGTAATTTGCACATACTTGGATTCTCTCAGGAACTGCTAATGCCTGCAGCTTTTTTTTTTTTTCCATTTTCTGCTCTACCTCTTGCTACACCTGACATCTTTGGGGATATGAAAAATGGAGCAAAAGCTTTCTGCTTTTTCTGTGCCTTCAAAGCAGGCAACTCATGGATGAGTTTGAGCAGGGAATGAGTGTAACTGAGGCAAAGTTGTCTATTTACTTCAGATATTTAACCACTAAATAAGTTGTTGAGTTTTTTTAAAAATAAGGCAGAATCATATATACAAAAATCACTAAAAAGGATATGATTTGACAAAATTATTAGAAGTTTAATTTAACTGAAAGGAATGTACCAGGTGGCAGATGGACTGTGAATTCTGATATTCATTCCGCTCTGATGCCTCCCCCAGGGCCCTGCCCCTGAACTGAAGGGTGTGAGCTGCATTCTGATGTGCAGGGGCAGAGCCCTGTGTACAGGCTGCTCTCTGGCTCAGATTTCCTGTCCTGCAGACATAAGGCTTGTTTCTCAGATCCTGATTCTCCCAACTGAGGTCTTCACTGTCTCATTACTGCCTCAGAATTTCCTGAACATTTTTCCATCTGAATATGTAGTAATTTCCTCTCCACCTTTCCCAGGTGAACTCCTTAGTAGATGCACCCCAACCCACAGTTCTGAGACCTTCATTTACTTATTAAAGCATTAAATATCATGATAGAAACTTAGGGACAGGCATTTTTTAAGTTATAGAAGTAAAAACTCATGCCAGATGTTTAAAAATCACTGTTCTTTATGTATTTGTGGCATTGCCCCATCTTTCCTGTGTTGAGCCGGAAGACTAGAAGGTGAGTCCACTTTGTCATGCATTAAATCACTCACTTACTTTCTCATGGAACACACACCCCTTCGACGTCTTTAAATCTGCGAGATTAGAAGACATTATTGGTGCTTTAACTTCTTTATTCTGCTGAAATTCTAGAAAGAGCTCATGAGATAAATGAAAAGGCCGTTAAACTAGGAGATGAAAGTGTGTGTAGGTAACCCTTACTTCCCTCATTTCCGGTTTTGTCACATGTCCATGGGGGATTAGAGATTACGAGATTTTAGACAACACATGCACAAGGAAAAGCCTTCAGGAGGCAAGGAGTAATTAGTATTCACTGTCAGGGGTAAGTGTTTAGTATCTGCAATACTCAAAGAAAATTCAAGAGTGGTTTTAAATTGTCAGTTACAAATATCTCCTCTATTTTCTCTCCTTTCGCTTAAGACATTTGTGAATAAGAACTTCCTTCCAACTGCCAGTGAAAAATAGTTTTGTGAATTAGAGATAGGGTTCATACAGGATATTAATAATATAATATTGTTTTTCCTTATAGGGTGTTTGTGAGTTTGATGAAGAATGTTTTAAAAAGTATGGGAAAATGTGGGGGTGAGTATTCTGAAAACTCCCATCGGACACACTTGTTATGATAATCCTGCCCTCCCCTGATGGTGTGGAGGGCACTCTCAGTCCAGAGCTTCTTGGAATGAAGTCATTTGCTGTAAAGCTTGCAGGCTTGTTCTACCAGAGGTCCTAACGGCCACAGGTATCCAGGTCCAGAGTCTGAATCAGGCCTGGAGGATCACAGGTCGTCACTTTTCTCCAGACTTTGAGGCCCAGGGACTCCTAGCATCACTTTCTGTCCAGGATCTCACTCTTCCTCCCCTATTCCGTTTTTCTCTCCTTAGGTTACCTTTAGTTGCATAAAATGTGTTATCCCAGAACATTCGAATATGTGCTCATAAATGTATCTTATGACTCTCTTTTAATTTAAACCCAATATCCTTTATTTAAATTCTGGATTTAATATGTCCTTTTGGAAAAATTGATGAGAGTTATAGGTTAACATAATGGGAAATCATACCTGCTCAGCTTTTTACTTTCTCTGCATGTATGGAGTTTGTTTGTTTTTTATTTTTCAGGTAAGACTTTCCAATAGAATTGTATCCAATGATTGTTTTATCTACTGTTTTTCTCCGATTTTGAGGAGATGTAGGGTATATATATCTAACCCAGAGTGTGTCAGGTGGGCTTTAGGAGCTGTTGGAGGTTTGGTGAGAGTAGAGGGAGAGAGGTCTTGTGGTGCTTCTTTGCCAACAGCAAGTGGCAGAGGCTCTACCTGTCCGGATCTCTTCATCTTCTCTCATGAGGCCCTCAGAAACCATGGGAACCTGTGAGTTGCCATCGCCCCAAATGTCAACCTGGTTGAGTGGAAAGAATACATAGCACCGGGATACTACTGGCCCAGCTCCAACTGCCCCTCCAACATTTAGTACCTGTGAGCTCTGACTGAAGTCCCTTTTTCATGGTGGATCCCAGTTCTCTTTTAGAAAATGGTTCTCATGCTTGGATGTATGAGGAGCACCTGGGAGAGCTTGTTATAAATATAGAGTTTGACCCCACTTATCAGTACACAGAATCAGTATGATCTGAAGTGAGTTCAAATATCTGAATTGTGACTGTTAGTGAGAGAAATTATTAAGACAGGAGTGACATCATGAATATAAAGGGTCACCCAAAACCACTATCTCTTCTCCACCCAAGTGTTGTTGCAAAACCGTGATGGGAAGAAGGGAATCGTCCAAGTAATATGGTCAGTCAGGTGGAAGAGCAGATTAAGTGCCTCCTCAATCCCTCCTGCCACTGCTTCAGCACTAAGTGCTCTTGACACCCACTTACACCCTCTGAGTTTTATAACAGCCTTTGTAAATGGGCAAAAGTAAGTGCAGTGTTTCTCTGCAATTTTTTATGTGATCACAAAACGATTTGAAATTCTCCCGTGGAGTTAAAGGAGGAATAGGGAACATGTAGAAAATCTTCCAATTTGTTCTAGCCATTGCAAGTGATTGATAGTGAAATCAAAATATCAGAAGACAGTAAATAACTCAGAGTAAACTTCATTCCAGTGGCCCATTCCCATGAAGGAACAGCCTGAGAGTCAGGAGATCAGGTCAAACAGTGACATGTCACATCTGAGGAGTCAGCTTTGTGTGATAGGTGGGTCAAACGTGGGCCTGCCAAGCTGGTGATGGATGTCACCTACATGGAGCCTGAGGCCTGTGGGACCCATATAATGAAAAGAAAATATTTAAAAGATGAATTATACATGCTTTTCTGATTTTTTTCATTCTCTTTTTCCTTTTGTTCAAATTATCCTGAACTTGATGCTACCAAGGAGAAATCACTATTTAAAATTTTTCCTTAAAAAATATAAACTAATAAGCAAATTTTAGAAAATAGGACAAAAAAGAAAATCTTTCATAATCTCACTGTCAGTTGTGGAACATTCCAAATCTTCTTCCATTTGCAGATATATAGTTACATATTTATGATAGATGTATCTACAGTTTTCATCTAATATTATATGCATTTTCATGCTTTGGGTGTATCTTCAAAAATGACTGAGTAGATGGTCTCCCCTTAATTATTTTTAAATTATCAGATAATTTGCTTTCTTCAGTTATTTACTAACCTAACTTCCTTCTTGATAATGAAATACATTAAACCTATAAAAATTATGGAAAATGATATAGGAAATACCCATATACCTACCACCTAGAATTAGCAGTGTTTTCATGGTACTTTTAATGATGACCTTAGAAGGATGGATTATGTAATGTTAAGATAAATATCTGGACTTCTAGGTATGGCTCCAGCTGCAGAAAATGGCTCCTTAAGTTTAATCAGCTCTGTTTTCCCTACACAGGATTTTTGAAGGTAAACATCCTCTGTTGGTTATCACAGATCCAGACATGATCAAAACAGTACTAGTGAAAGAATGTTATTCAGTCTTCACAAACCGGAGGGTAGGCATCCATTTTTTTAAATTTGCAATTTGCTTATTAGATATGCATTTTGAAATATGTTATAAATTCACAAGATGTTGTCAAAAGAGGAAAACACAGAGAGGCTGGATGTCATGTACCTTTCGTCCTGATTCCTCCAATGGCAATACACTGATTAATTAGACTTTGACATTCATACTATCCACAGAGCTTATTGTGATTTCTTCAGCTTCATACTCACTCATTGTGTATGTTTTGCTCTATGAAAATGAATCCTAGATGTAGATTTTGTAGCTACCACGACAATCAATGTACAGAACTGTTCCATCCCTACAAGGCTCCTTCTTACTATTTTTTTATATTGGCGGCTGTTTTTTCCTCTTACCAGGATCTTTAGCATAGCAAACACTGCTCTTTAAATTTTGATGAGTGATTTATCAATTTTCCCTTTTATGGATTTTGCCTTTGTTGTCAAGTCCAAAATATCTTAGGCATTGCAGATTTTCTCCTATTTTGTCCCTAAGCATTAAATCATTTTATGTTTTACCTTTAAGTCTATAATCCATTTTGTATTAGTTTCTGTGCAACATGTGAGGTTAAAATTTTTTTTTTTTTTTTGCATCTAAATGTCTGATTTGCTCCAGCACCATTTATGGAAAGACTGTCCATTTAAAATAATGTATTTATTTAATATTTATTTTATTTTTAGCTGTACTGGGTCTTCATTGCTGTGCTCAGGCTTGAGCCTGGCAGTGTGCAGGTGTGTGGCTGCAGAGGTTAGCTGTGGACAGGTGTGTCAGTGCAGCTGAGTGACAATAGTAAGGACTGGCTTTAGGCATCTGAGCATCTGCAGGGGTCTCTGATGGTGTTTTGCACATGCGCATCGAAAAAGATTGGCTGCTGGTGTGGATCCTGGGTCTTATAGCATCAGCGGTGGCACTAACTGGGCAGCTCTAGTGGGGCTGGAGGCAGTAGGGTAGGACTCATGCAACTGCCTTAACATCATGAGTGTTGAATTAAAGGTGGCTGATTGATCAGTTGATTGGGAGAAAGGCTACAGACACTGGTCAGTTTCAGTGGGATGAGAAGCTGCACATGGGTCTTCCTTTCCCTTTCCTGCCCCTTCCCTCCCCTCTCCTTCCCCTGCCTGCCATCTCTTCCTGGACAGTCCAGTCCTAAACCCAAATGGGGGCCACAGAAGGTGGGGAGACTCACACGTCAAGGGGCCAGGCCAGAGAAAGAGGGCAGTGGCTCCAAGTCAGAGACTGAGTAGGGAGGGGAGGGTGTCCACAGGGATGGCAGCCGGGCACTGGTAAAGTGAAAGTGAAAGTAGCTCAGTCATGTCTGACATGCTGAGACCCCATGGACTATACAGTTCATAGAATTCTTCAGGCCAGAGTACTGGAGTGGGTAGCTTTTTCCTACTCCAGGAGATCTTCCCAACCCAGGGACTGAACCCAGGTCTCCTGCATTGCAGGCAGATTCTTTACTAGCTGAGCCACAAGAGAAGCCCAAGAATCCTGGAGTGGGTAGCCTTTCCCTTCTTCAGGGGACCTTCCTGACCCAGAAATCCAACCAAGGTCTACTGCATTGCAGGCAGATTCTTTACCAACTGAGCTATCAGGGAAGCCCCTTTCACTTTCATTGGCAAGGGAACCCAAAATACTCACTTGTGGTGGTGGCTCATAGGGTGAGAGGGCATTGTGAGTGGAAAGGGATGGATTGTGGGTTCGCTCCATAAAGGAGGATTGATCAAGTAATAATATAGAAAGGATGATGGAAGCCGGCATTCTCACCATTGGAGAAGAACTCACAGGTTCAGAGACTGAGAAACTTGACTAAACCCTGTGGAGTCACCAACTGAATTATCAGTGTAAATCCACACTTTTGTATGTAGATAGATGATAACAGGCCAGATGATATAGACAGATGACAGATAAAGTTAAAGACAAGTGTGTGTGTGTGTGTGTGTGTGTGTATGTGTGTGTAGCTATAAAAGCACATTATACCTGCTGCTTTCCACTGATGTAGTATAGACACCTGAGCAGCTGCAGGGGTCTGGCATGGGGTTTTGCACATGCCCAGCCCAAAAGATCAGGGCTGGCAGCTGGTGTGAATCCTGGGTCTCAGGGCCTCACTAGCTGGAGCAGCTCTTTGGGGGGTTGAGGGGAAAGGCAGGACTTAGGCAATTGGAGTCTGCTGATGTAGACCCCTGGGAAGTGATCAGCACCAAAATTTTCAGAGGTTTTCCAATGACTATGCTGGCACTAGGCTTCGTCATAGCAAAGTTTCTGGGGTTTTCTGCAGAGCAGGTTACAGGGACCCATAGTCACTCCTGCTGCGTGGCTGACAGTGGTAGTCTCTGCCCTTCTTCTTTGTTCTTCGATGTCTCTAGATGTCTCGGCTCTGCTCGGCTCTGGGTGGGGTGAAAGCAAAGCAGGTCATTTGTGCAATGTTCTGAAAGGCTGGAGAAACTGGTCACTGATCCTTTTGTCTTCTTTAGTCATTTTTTCCTCTTTTCCAGCAAGGGAAGATGTCTCAGGCTGGGGGATTTCCTCTTGCTGCTGAGCGGGGCTGGCCTGGGGGAAGGGAGTGTCATCAAAACAAAATGCAGCTCTTCTTGCTCTTTCTGTGAGCTATTTTCAAGTGTGCTTTGTTGCATTGCTGACACTTCTTAGACCTATTTTCATTTATTGTGAGCGATCTAATTGTGAGACAATAAAATCTGGAGTCTCCACTCCGGTGATGAGTCTCTTATCTTGGAGATGTCACTTTGGTATTTCATCATTAAAGTGCTATTAGCTGTAGGTCTTTTTGTAGATGCTCTTTTATCAAGTTGAGGAAATTTTTTTGTCTTCTTGTTTTGTGAGTTTTATCATGAATGAGTATTGGAGCAATCTATTTTAAAACAAAATATAAATTTGAAAGATTGAGGAAATTTTCAAACGGACCTGGCTTCATACATCTGTCCCAAGCTGAGAAATAGAGTTGTCTCCTTCCCCCTTCTTTTCCTGGGGGGAAATGTAGGGGAAAACGTTTTCCATGTCATTGTGTAATTTTTTCAGAATATGAAGTAGATTCATAAATTTTTGTGTAATTAGTACTACTTAAAAAGCCCCCACCATGTCAGCACATTCCTTTATCCAGTTGGTCGGCTGTAAATATATGTAAAGACAGAAGTCATCTGAGGCAAAATGCAGTCTGTCAAGGTTATCTGGCTGGCTGTCACCAATCCCTTTCTTCTCTGCATAGCCCAGGAAGATGAACTAGATCTTATTCCCTTCTATCCCCCTGGAAGAACTTCTGTACTACATGGGTCACTTGCATTTAAAAGGAGATTGGAATATGAAGGCTGGAAACCACATCAAGTGGCTGAATGTCTCTTCAACATTCACAGGAACCTAGACATTCAGGATAAATGCTTATTGTGCATTTAGCATAGGGCCTGGTACTACATAGATAGTCACTAAAGATTTGTTGAATACATTGTTCCCAAATTATTAACACATTTTCCACAACTGTTGAGACTTCCAACACTTAGGTAGGGTAAAATGTGTTTTGCTCTCAATTCTAGGTTTTTGGTCCAATGGGAATTATGAAAAATGCTGTTTCTGTGGCTGAGGATGAACACTGGAAGAGAATACGGACATTGCTGTCTCCAACCTTCACCAGTGGGAAGCTCAAGGAGGTAAGAAAAGAAGAGGGTTTTCCATGAGTAGCTTAAATATTAGGATAGAAAATAAATTCATATCCCTGTCCAAGGAGTGGTGTACCAAATTTGAGTTTCCTAAAATGGTTTTTATTTTCACATCCTAAAAGAGACATCGTCAGATTCATAATAAAATGTCACTTATGGCTGCATGCCCCTGAAAACCAGGTTCTTCTAAAACTTGAGTCTCCACATTTAACTTCCAGTGCTGTTGTGTTTTGTATCTAGATGTTCCCTATCATTAGGCAGTATGGAGATGTGTTGGTGAGGAACCTGAGGAAGGAAGCAGAGAAAGGCACGTCCGTCGACATGAAAGAGTAAGTAGGGGTGAAGCTGCTGGTCCCCTGAGCTCCTCTGAGACCCTTGTGTTTTGTGCCTTGAAGCCAACTTCTATTGCTGAGTTACTCTAGTGACCAGACAGAAGTAGCTGTATGGTGTTACAACTCCGACTGGCCGGCCAGGCAAGAATGAGTGTCATCAAAATATCAGAAGGTATCTTCTGTGTACATGAGCCAGGATGAACTTATCTGCTTAAGTGTCACCTTGGGTCTTCTGGGAGACAAAAATACACAGTTTGGTCTTAAGTCAGGGAGCGTGGTGCCTCCATCTCTGTTGTTTTTTTCAAGATTGCTTTGGCTATTGATGGTCTTGTATGGTTCCATATAAACTTGAGGATTACTTGTATGCTAGATCTATAGCTTTCTTTGGGTAACATGGACATTGAGGCAATATTAATTGTCCCTGTCCATGTACATGTGATATCTTTCCATTTCTTTGTGTCACTTTCAATTTCCTTCATTGTTTTATAGTTTTCATAGTATAGATCTTTCACCTCCCTGGTTAAGTTTATTCCTTGGTGTCTTATTCTTTTTAATGTGATTTTAAACAGAATTGTTTTATTACTTTCTGATAGTTCTTTATTACTGTATAGAAAAGTCCCAGATTTCTACAAATTAATCATGTACCTGTCACTTTACTGAATTTATTTATTGTAGATTTTTGGTGGAACTTCAGGGTTGCCTATATAAAATATTATTTCATCTGCAAATAGTAATAGTTTCACACGTTACCTTCCAATTAGGATGCCCTTTATTTCTTTTTCTTGTCTGATTCCTGTGGCTAGGACTTCCCATAGTATATTGAATAGAAGTGGAAAGAGTGGGCATCCTTGTCTTGTTCCTGATTTTAGAGAGTACTGGCACAAAAGAGACACATATCAATTGAATGAAATTGATAGGCCCAAAATAAACTCATATACATAGAGTCAATTAATCTATGATAAAGAAAGCAAGAGTATACAATGGAGAAAAGACAGTTTCTTCAATAAGTGTACTGGGAAAACTGGACAACTACCTGTAAAGAATGAAAATAGAACATTTTCTCATACCCTATAGAAAAACTAACTCAAAATGAATTAAAGATCTAAATGTAAGTCTGGAAACCATAAAAACATAGAAGAAACAATAGGCAGAATGCTCTTTGACATAAATCATAACAACATGTTTTTGGATTTAACTCTTAAGGCAAAGAAAAGAAGAGCCAAAGTAAACAAATGACCTAATTTTTTCAGTTCAGTTCAGTCGCTCAGTCGTGTCCAACTCTTTGCAACCCCATGAATTGCAGCACGCCAGGCCTCCCTGTCCATCACCAACTCCTGGAGTTCACTCAAACTCACGTCCATCAAGTCGGTGATGCCATCCAGCCATCTCATCCTCTGTTGTCCCCTTCTCCTCCTGCCCCCAATCCCTCCCAGCATCAGAGTCTTTTCCAATGAATCAACTCTTGGCATGAGGTGGCCAAAGTATTGGAGTTTCAGCTTCAGCATCATTTCTTCCAAAGAACACCCAGGACTGATCTTTAGAATGGACTGGTTGGCTCTCCTTGCAGTCCAAGGGACTCTCAAGAGTCTTCTCCAACACCACAGTTGAAAAGCATCAATTCTTTGGTGCTCAGCTTTCTTCAGAGTTCAACTCTCACATCCATACATAACTACTGGAAAAACCACTGATGGACCTTTGTTGGCAAAGTAATGTCTCTGCTTTTGAATATGCTATCTAGGTTGGTCATAACTTTCCTTCCAAGGTGTAAGTGTCTTTTAATTTCAGGGCTGCAGTCACCATCTGCAGTGATTTTGGAGCCCCAAAAAATAAAGTCTGACATTGTTTGCATTGTTTCCCCATCTATTTCCCATGAAGTGATGGGACCAGATGCCATGATCTTTGTTTTCTGAATGTTGAGCTTTAAGCCAACTTTTTCGCTCTCCTCTTTCACTTTCACCAAGAGGTTTTTGAGTTCCTCTTCACTTTCTGCCATAAGAGTGATGTCATCTGCATATGTGAGGTTATTGATATTTCTCCCAGCAATCTTGATTCCAGCTTGTGTTTCTTCCAATCCAGAGTTTCTCATGATGTACTGTGCATATAAGTTAAATAAGCAGGGTGACAATATACAGCCTTGACACAGCTATTTGTAAGGCCTCCCCAGACAGCCATTTTGATTTTTTGTGTTTCTTTTCCATGGAGATGGTCTTGATCCCTGTCTCCTGTACAATGTCATGAACCTCCATCCATAGTTCATCAGGCACTCTATCAGATCTAGGCCCTTAAATCTATTTCTCACTTCCACTGTATAATCATAAGGGATTTGATTTAGGTCATACCTGAATAGTCTAGTGGTTTTCCCTACTTTCGTAATTTTTTACTTTTATCTGGGCCTCCCTGGTAGCTCAGAGGTTAAAGCGTCTGCCTAATTGAACTTAAAAGTCTATTACACAGTGAATTAAAATATTGATAAGATGAAAAGACAGCCTAGTAAATGGATGGGAGAAGTAATTTGCAAATGATGTGATGATAAGAGATTAGTATCCAAAATATGTAAATGTCTCATACAATTCAATATCTAAATTACAAACAACTCGATGAAAAATGGGCAGAAGATCTTAATAGACATTTTTTCAAGGGAAGATACACAGTTGAAAAGATGTTCAACATTGCAAATCATCAGAGAAATGCATATCAAAATCACAAAATCATCCAACACCTGTAAGTTTGGGTGAGGATGTGGAGGAAAGGAAACTCTGGTACAAGGTGGTGGACTGTAGATTGAGGCAGCCACTGTGGGAAACCGTATGGAGGTTTCTCCAAAAGCTTAGAGAGAACTATTGTCTGTGTTCCGTCATGTCCCATTCTCTGTGACCCCACAGACTGTAGCCCCCCAGGCTCCTCTGTCCTTGGGATTTCCCAGGCAAGAATACTGGACTGGGTAGCCATTCCCTTCTGCAGGGGATCTTCCTGACCCAGAGACCAAACCCAAATCTCCTGCCTTGCAGGCAGTTTCTTTAACACTGAGCCCCCCAGGAAGCTAAGAGCTGTCATGTGATGCAGCAGTTCCACCCTGGGTATACATCCGGTGAAAATGAATACGCTAATTTGAAAAGGTACATGCACCCCCATGTTTATATCAGCTTTACTTACAGTAGCCAGGGTACAGAAGCAACGTAAGTATCTGTCAGTGGATGAATGCTTAAAGATGTGCCACATGCCTGTGTACACACACACCCACAAGAGATATCACTGAGCCATGAAAACAATGAAACTGTGCCATTTACAACATGTATGGACCTAGAGGGTATTATGCTTAATGAAATAAGTTAGACGGAGAATGACAGATGTTGCATGTTATCATTTATACGTGGAATCTAAAACTAAAATGAATAAATATCAATATAACAAAACAGAAACAGACTCACAGTGTAGAAAACAAAGTGGTGGTTACCAGTGGGAAGTAGGAAGGGGAGTGCAAGATAGGATAGAGGATTAAAAGGTACAAACTACAATGTATAACATAATTGTGCTACAGGGAGAGGCTGTACATAACAAGGAATGTATTCAGTATTTAATAGTAACTTTAAATGGAGTATTTAAAATCGCTCTTCTACACCTGTAATTAATGTGATATTGTATGTCAGCTCTGGTTTTGCTCTAAAAGGGAATCAGCTCTGAGCACAGGTTCTGTGATGAGGTGAGACCCAGATCAACGTCCCCTTTCTTGACTCCCCAGGAAGAGTGAATTTGCTCCCTTTACTCTGCTCAGACACAGTCCTTATACACCTTTTATTGCCCATAGTCAAAGCACACTGCCGTCCTTTGTCTGATTATGGGTTCTATCCTTCTATGACTGAGCTCCTTGAGTTTGGCGGTGAGGGCGTCTAACTTGCCTTACTGTCCCCATCCCCCCAGCACAGGGGCAGTTGCATCATTCACACCTCATACACACCTCAGGAGTGATAGTAGCAGACAATCTTCCATGATCCAGCAGGTGGTTCTCAGAGACTGTGGCTCTTGACCTGTCCTGCCTGGGCATCTGATTTTATATGATTTTCTTGTTGACTCTGTTGGATATGGATAGTCAACTGGTCCCGATTGTAATTGTCTGTGTTTATCTTTCTCTACTCAGGGCTTTTGGGGCCTACAGCATGGATGTGATTACTAGCACATCATTTGGAGTGAATATTGATTCCCTTGGCAACCCACAAGATCCCTTTGTGGAGAATGCCAAGAAGCTCTTAAGATTTAATATCCTCGATCCGTTTCTTCTCTCAGTAGGTAAGTGTCCTACTACATTTCTTTTTCTGTATTTCTCCCTCCTTCCCTTTTTCCCTCTTGTTCTTTCTTCCCCCCTTCCTCCTTTTCTCCCTTCCTTAATTCTTTTTCACAAGTTTATTGAGATATAATTCAATACCATCAATTCACCGATTTAAAATATACAATACAATGGTTTTTACAACCTAAGTGTCCATGGATGGATAAATGTAGAGGGAAAATGTAGTGTGTACACACACACACACACACACACACACACACACACACACAAAAGAATACTATTCAGCCATGAAAAGGAAGGAAATCCTGCCATTTGCAGCAATGTGTCTGGACCTCAGTGGAGGGTATTATGCTTAGTGAGATAAGTCAGACAGAGAAAGACAAACACTTACATGTTGAATCAAAGGAAGAAATCCAAACTCATAGAAAAATGATGTCAGATTTTTGGTTACCAAAGATAGAGTTTGGGAGACAGAATTGGATAATGGTGGTCAAAAGGTACAAATTTCAGTTATTACTTAAATCAATACTCCTGGTGTAATTTGCTTATAGCTATCCTATTGTCTCAGCACCACTTATTGAAAAGACTGTTTTGTCTCCATTGAGTGGTCTTGGAAACATTTTCAGTGTTCAGTTGACCATAGGTATGTGGGCTTATTTCTGCACTCAAAACTCTGAATCTGTATGTCCACCTGAGCTTTTTCCATGAATCTGTATGTCCATCCTTAGGCCAGAACCACTTTGCCTTGATTAATGTAGCTCTATGGTAAGACTTAAAATCAGGAAATGTAAGTCTTTATAACTTTATTTTTTCAGGAATGTTTTGTCTTCTGTGAGCCCCTTGCAATTTCATGTGAATTTAATCTAAGATAGTCAATTTCTTCAAAGAGGTCAGCTAGAGTTCTGAAAGGAAATGCCTTATATCAGTCGATTTGCCATCTTGACAATATAAATGTTCTGATTCACGAACATGGCATGTTTTTCATTTATTTACATCTTCTTTAATTTAGTTCAACAAGGTTTTGTGGTCTTCAGAGTGGAAATTTTACATCTTTTATTTCATTCCTACTTATTCTATTCTTTTTGATGTTATTATAAATGGAGTGTTTTTTCAATGTGACTTTCAGATTATTTTTTTGCAATGTATAGAAATACAATTGATTTTGTATTTTGATCTTGTATCTTGAAACCTGGCTGAACTTGTTTATTGTTCTAATAGGTTTTTAGTGACTTCCTTAGGATTCACTGTGTACAAGATCATGTTATCTGATGATAGATTTTTAGTCTTCATTTCCTATATGGATATATTTTCTTTAATTTTCTTGATTAATTCTTCTGGTTAGAATGTCAGGTACAGTTTTGAGGAGAAGTGGTGAAAAAGGCTTCCTTGTCTTATTCTTTTTTTAAATATAAATTTATTTGTCAGGTTGATGAAAGACCCTTCTGTTCCTGTTTTCTGAGAGTTTTTTAAATCACAAGTGTGTATTGGATTTTTGTCACATGCTTCTTATGCACATATTAGATAATTGTGTGGTCACTGTTTTTCACTCTGTTGAAATGGCATATTATATAACCTTGCATTCCTGGGATAAAGTGTACTTATATATGATGTATACATCTTTGTATATATTAGTAGTTCAGTTTGCTAGTATTTTCTTGAGGATTTGTGTATCCATGGTCATAAGATACATTGATCTGTAGTTTTTTTTTCTTCTACTATCTTACTCTTTTTCTCACACCAGGTTAATACTGATCCTGAAGAATGACTTTCAAAGTAATCTGTCATCTTCTATTTGTTGGATGAGTTAGTGAAAAATTGATATTAATTCTTTAAATATTTGAGTAGTATTCAGCATTGAAACCATCTACACCTGAGCTTTTCATTGTCAAATTGTGGGTAGTTTCTTGATTATCAAATCAAACTTTGTATTTCTTATAGGTCTATTCACATTGTCTATTTCTTTTTGAGTAGTTTCTGTTTAATATTTTTTCCAATTAATTAATTAATTTTAATTGGAGGATAATTACTTTACAATATTGTGAGGTTTTTGTCATCCATCAGTATGAATCGGCCACAGGTATACATGTGTCCACCCCATACTGAATCCTCCTCCTACACCTCTCCACACCCTATCTTTTTAAGTTACACCAGAGCACCAGCTTTGGGTGCCCTGATTCATGCATCGAACTTGCACTGGTCATCTGTTTTACATATGATAATGTACATGTTTTAGTGCTATTCTCTCAAATCACCCCACCCTTGCCTTCTCCCACTGGGTCCTCAAGTCTTTTCTTTACATTTGC
Organism: Cephalophus harveyi; assembly: GCA_006410635.1. NCBI lineage: Eukaryota > Metazoa > Chordata > Mammalia > Artiodactyla > Bovidae > Cephalophus > Cephalophus harveyi. The sequence goes on along the minus strand of SJYT01051287.1, from coordinate 538,297 downwards.
CTCCTTTGCTGCCCTGCATGTAAAACTGTCGGTACCTTCTTTCTCAATTCCATATATATGCATTAATAGACAGTATTTTTCTTTCTCTTTCTGACTTATCTCACTTTGTATAATAGGTTCCAGGATCATCCACCTCATTATAACTGACTCACATGAATTTCTTTTTATAGTAAGGAATATTCCATTGTGTATATGAACCATAATTTCCTTATCCATTCTCCTGCCGATGGACAGCTAGGTTGCCTCCATGTCCTAGCTATTGTGAACAGTGCTGCCATGAACACTGGGGTAGTGCTTGTTTCCTTGGGGTGTATGCCCAGCAGTGAGGTTGCTGGGTGGTATGGCAATTCTATTTTCAGTTTTAAAGGAATCTCCACACTGTTTTCCACAGTGGCTGGACCAGTTTGCATTCCCACCAACAGTTTATGAGAGTTTCCTTTTCTCCACACCCTCTCCAACTTTATTGTTTGTAGACTTTTTTTTTTTGTAGACTTTTTGATAATGGATATTCTGACTGGTGTGAGATAATACCTCATTGTGGTTTTGATTTACAGTTCTCCAGCAATGAGTGAAGTTCAACATCCTTTCATGTTTTATTAGCCATCTGTATGTCTTCTTTGGAGAAATGTCTGTTTAGGTCTTTTGCCCAGTTTTTGATTGGGTTCTTCATTTTTCTCTGATATTGAGCTGCATGAGCTGCTTGTATATTTTGGAGATTAATTATTTGTCAGTTGCTTCATTTGCTTTTATTATATTCTCCCATTCTGAGGGCTGTCTTTTCACCTTCATTATAGTTTCCTTCATTTTGCAAAAGTTTTTAAGTTTAATTAAGTTCCATTTGTTAATTTTTGGTTTTATTTCCATTACTCTTGGAGGCCAGTCATAAAGATCTTGGAATGATATATGTCAGAGAGTGTTCTGCCTTTGTTTTCCTCTACTTATAGTTTCTGGCCTTATATTTAGGCCTTTCATACATTTTGAGTTTATTTTTGTATATGGTGTTAGAAAGTGTTCTAGTTTCATTCTTTTACACACAGTGAACCAGTTTTCCCACCACCAGTTGTTGAAGAGACTGTCTTTTCTCCATGGTATATTTTTGCCTCCTTTGTCAAAGATAAGTTGTCCATAGGTGTATGGATATACCTCTGGACTTTCTAATTTGTTCCATTGATCTACATTGATTTCTATCTTTGTGCCAGTACTATACTGTCTTGATGACTGTAGCTTTGTAGTATAGCTTCTTCTCTGGTAGCTTAGACAGAAAAGACTCTGCATACAATGCAGGAGACCTGGGTTCAGTTCCTGGGTTGGGAAGATCCCCTGGTAAAAGAAATGGCAACCCACTCCAGTATTCTTGCCTGGAGAATCCCATGGACAGAGAAGCCTAGGAAAACTATACACCATGGGGCCACAAAAAGTCAGACAGGACTCTCACCTTCTTTCAATATAGTCTGAGGTCAGGAAGGTTGATTCCTCCAGTTCCGTTCTTCTTTCTCAAGATTGCTTTGAAAGCGTTTCCTCTAAAATCAGGAACAAGACAAGGGTCTCTATTTTCACCACTACTATTCAACACAGTTTTGGAAGTCCTAGCCACAGCAATCAGAGAAGAAAAAGAAATAAAAGGAATCCAGATTGGAAAAGAAGTAAAATTCACACTGTTTTCAGATGACATGATCCTCTACATTCAAAACCCTAAAGATACCACCAGAAATGAATATAGTAAAGTCTCAGGATATAAAATTAATTCACAGAAATCCCTTGCATTCCTATATACTAACAATGAAAAATCAGAAAGGGAAATTAAGGAAATAATCTCATTCATCTTGAAACAAAAATAATAAAATAGTTAGGAATAAATTTACCTAAAGAAACAAAAGTCCCATATACAGAAAACTATAAAACACTGATGATGTTGAAAAGATGCTCAGCATCACTCATTATCAGAGAAATGCAAATCAAAACCACAATGAGGTACCATTTCACGCCAGTCAGAATGGCTGCTATCCAAAAGTCTACAAGCAATAAATGCTGGAGAGGGTATGGAGAAAAGGGAACCCTCTTACACTGTTGATGGGAATGCAAACTAGTACAGCCACTATGGAGAACAGTGTGGAGATTCCTTAAAAAACTGCAAATAGAACTGCCATACAGCCCAGCAATCCCACTGCTGGGCATACACATCGAGGAAACCAGAGTTGAAAGAGACACATGTACCCCAGTGTTCATTGCAGCACTGTTTATAACAGCCAGGACATGGAAGCAACCTAGATGTCCATCAGCGGATGAATGGATAAGAAAGCTGTGGTACGTATACACAATGGAGTATTACTCAGCCATTAAAAAGAATACATTTGAATCAGTTCTAATGAGGTGGATGAAACTGGAGCCAATTATACAGAATGAAATAAGCCAGAAAGAAAAACATCAATACAGTATACTAACACATATATATGAAATTTAGAAAGATGGTAATGACAACCCTCTATGAAAGACATCAAGAGACACAGATGTATAGAACAGTCTTTTGGACTCTGTGGGAGAGGGCGAGGGTGGGATGGTTTGGGAGAATGGCATTGAAACATGTATATTATCATATGTGAAACTAATCGCCAGTCAAGGTTCGATGCATGATACAGGATGCTTGGGGCTGGTGCACTGGGATGACCCAGAGGGATGGTATGGGGAGGGAGGTGGGAGGGGAGGTTCAGGATGGGGAACACATGTACACCCGTGGCGGATTCATGTCAATGTATGGCAAAACAATACAATATTGTAAAGTAGTTAGCCTCCAATTAAAACAAATAAATTTATATTTAAAAAAATTAAAATCAGAGTCAGCTAAAGTAAAAAAAAAATTTAAAAAACAGTGATGAAAGAAATTCAAGATGACACAAATAGAGGGAGAAATATACTATGTTCTTGGATTACAAGAATCAGTATAGTAAAAATGAGTATACTACCCAAAGAATGCTCAAACTACCACACAATTGCACTCATCTCACATGCTAGTAAAGTAATGCCCAAAATTCTCCAAGCCAGGCTTCAGCAATACATGAACCATGAACTTCCAGATGTTCAAGCTGGTTTTAGAAAAG
>SJYT01051287.1:492621-525645 GCA_006410635.1 Cephalophus harveyi | reverse complement strand
TCCATAGTTCTTCAGGCACTCTATCTATCAGATCTAGGCCCTTAAATCTATTCCTCACTTCCACTGTATAATCATAAGGGATTTGATTTAGGTCATACCTGAATGGTCTAGTGGTTTTCCCTACTTTCTTCAATTTGAGTCTGAATTTGGTAATAAGGAGTTCATGATCTGAGCCACAGTCAGCTCCTGGTCTTGTTTTTGTTGACTGTATAGAGCTTCTCCATCTTTGGCTGCATAGAATATAATCAATCTGATTTCGGTGTTGACCATCTGGTGATGTCCATGTGTAGAGTCTTCTCTTGTGTTGTTGGAAGAGGGTGTTTGCTATGACCAGTGCATTTTCTTGGCAAAACTCTATTAGTCTTTGCCCTGCTTCATTTCGCATTCCAAGGCCAAATTTGCCTGTTACTCCAGGTGTTTCTTGACTTCCTACTTTAGCATTCCAGTCCCTTATAATGAAAAGGACATCTTTTTTGGGTGTTAGTTCTAAGAGATCTTGTAGGTCTTCATACCAACCATAAACTAAAAAAGAAAAAACAAAAAAACAGAAAATTTTAGTTGTGTGCATTCCTAAAACCTTAAGCTTTTTTGTTGTTTAGTCACTAAGTCATTTCCAACTCTTTGTGACCTCATGAACTGTAGCCCACCAGTCTCCTCTGTCCGTGGGATTTTCCAGGCAAGAAGACTGGAGTGGGTTGCTATTTTCTTCTCCAGGGGATGTTCCCAACCCAGGGATCGAACCCATGTCTCCTGCATTGGCAGGTGGATACTTTACCACTGAGCCATCAGGGAGGTCCAATAGCTTAAGACAGGCCTCACTAATAGTGCAGTGTAAGTCCCGAGGACATTTTTCTATGCATACACAGATTGTTAAAGCTTAGAATGACATTATATATAGTTTTATTTTTCAATTGCTTACTATATTTAACAGAAAAGTATAAATGGAATTCTGTGTTTTTAATATATATATATATGATTGTTACACCTGCTATAATTTACTTAACAGCTATATTATTTTAAGTGTATTGGTTTTTATTTCCTTTAAGTCTTTCTTTCTATTCTCTTTAGCTCTTTGAATTCATCACTAATGTTCCCACATTTCCATTTCTTTAAACATTGGCTGCTGTTTTCTCTATTATTGTGGGACTGTAGGTTGAGGACCTAGTGGTCTCATCCCAGGTGGTTCCAGCAGCCTCAGTGAGGATGGAGGAGACATAGGTGGCCTGGTTCTGTCTGTGGCTGTAGACCTGGGCCAGCTCCCTTTTGCCTCCATGTTTTTTGACCTTCCAAAGAGAAGTCCTCTGCTCTCTAGACATCTAGACATCCCCATTGGAGAGGTTAAGCATTGTCTCTGGGAATTCAGAGCCAGGTTCTGCTTTGGGCACAGATGGGACTCTGGAAATAATTGATGCTCTCCCATTTATTTTATGGTGAACAAAATTTGGATTGAACATTTTAGGGCACTGTCTGGGATCTAGCATTTTATGAGCCCCTGACTATAAGCTCCCTGATGGCAGGGACTGTGTCTTGTTCACCCTTTTGTCCCTGGTACTAGCATAACCTGTACCTGTAGCATTGTTGAATGAAGAATCAGAGTCCACCAAGTCCTCTGTTCTGGACCAGGGAACCTCTTTGTCTGCCTCAAGCTCAGCAACTCCCCCCCCCCCCTGCAGCGTCAGAAACCTAAAACCAGAGACCACTCACTGTACTTCCCTTTGATTCACTCAGTCGTCAAGCAGAGAGTTAGTGCTCACCTGTGTGTGTCGGGGTCTGGTTGAGGGAGAAATCCAAATGTTAAAGCCAATTATAAAGAGTTTTTGACATATACACAGTATAGTTTATAGGCACAATTTTTTTTTAAATTTTTACTTTATTTTACTTTACAATACTGTATTGGTTTTATAGGCACAAGTTTTATGAATCATGTTTAATGTATTCTTCCAGAATATTTTGTATAATAGGGACTGTTTAAAATATATACAACCACAGTGACATTATCACTTCTCCAAATGCAAATTTGAGGAGTCAAATTTGAATAAAGCAGAGGTCTGGCCATCAAGGACTTTATTGGTTTGTGGAACAGACAAGGAAATCAGTGACTGAACCAGAGTAGAGTTGAGTCATATGCCCTCATCAATCTACTGACCTCAGCAACCTCTGTGTATGGGAGAGAGAGATACCCACACAAGAGGAAGCAAAGGGAAAATAATAGAAAACTAACTGAAATATTCAGAGACATTTTCCCTGCTTCCTTCATCTCTGAGCACATGACCAATGTAAGTGCTCGTGGATGAAGGAACCCACTCTTCCTGCAGTCAGTCTCGTTTCCTAATTGCCTTTCAGAGCATGAGCATCTCACCACCCTGAATGTAAATGTCATATTTAAAGATACATTTTCTTTAAACATCCTTCATCGCATCTGCTCACCAGGACCGAAAGCTCCTGTGGGGTCCGGGGAATGGGAAGGCCTTGGGGCTTACCGTTCTCACAGCAAAATCAGCACAGCAGGATTCAGTCACCCGCCCACAGGAGTCTCCCTTATGCTACTGGCTGAGGATTTAAGTTAAAATCTCACACCTGGAGCTCCTGTGATTTTTCTGTTGCATTCACTTGTTTCATCTACTGTTGTGGATTCAGGTTCAGTAAGAACAACAAGGACAGCATAAATCCTTACGTCTACCTGCCTTTTGGAACTGGACCCCGAAATTGCATTGGCATGAGGTTTGCCATCATGAACATGAAACTTGCTATCGTCAGAGTCCTGCAGAACTTCTCTTTCAAACCTTGTAAAGAAACACAGGTTAGCAGTTCATTATTTGCATAAATAATGTTTTATTGTGAATTTTTTAACTGAGGTGTATCTCTCTGTGTCTATAAGGTTGTGATCTATTCAAATAATAATTCATCTGTCTGAATCCATCTGTGACCTTTAACTGTCTTTCATCCCTGGGGGGCTAAGTCTGTGGCTTCATAAAGACCCAACTGTAAAGTCATCTAGAGTCAAGGCAGTTAGCATGACATGACTATACAAAGTCAGTGAACTTGAACAACTTTTAAAATTTGGTGTCATGTCCGCTGGAAGGAAGGAAAATGTCATACAAAGTCATGAGAGCAGTGATGACAAGTCATGACTTTTCAGTGATGCCCTTCTCCAGTGGAACTTACAGAAGCTCTCCTCTCAGCCACTATTTGTATAAAGAAATTACTGGGGAGCAATATCCCTATGCCGAGGTCACCTCAGACTCTCTAAAATAATTCCCCCAGAGTGTGGTGTCGAGAGCACCCCCACTGATCCTCCTGTGCAGCCACAGTGATCCCTGAGTGAAAGCATTTCTGCCGGATGGGAAGGGCTCCCACAGCCGCTCACCCGCCAGGGATCCTGCTGCCATCCAGCTGGGCTCCCTTTGCATTCTCAGAACGACTGTGTGTACTTCCTGTCCACCCTACAGTCCATCCTCCCCCTTCGAGTTCCAGTTCAGTCCCGAGCCCCTCCATGCAGTCTGCCCGTCCAGGCCAGAGCCCACTCTCCCCTCTGCTGTGTTACAGGTACCACAGGCTGGCATCATGGGTCCTACCACCTAACAATACTTTGACCCTGAACCAGCTAGTTTGGTTCCTTTGTTTCCTTGTACCTAAAAAGGTTTATTAACTCTATCCCCTCATTTATTCCTTCCGTTAACACCCAGTGGTGCCTTGACGTCATCGGGCAAATGTTTAAGGAGTGACTTGCAGTTGATTAGAGCTCTTGGATGCAAATTTGGAACAGTTTGAATTTTAAAAATTTATCAAATGTCATTTGTGCTCTTGCTTGTTTTATGTGTGTCTACCTGCAGGGAAAATACATACCATTTGAAAATTAAAAAAAACAATTTGTTACAGTTATAAAAAAGACCTGAGCTCTCTGTCTGAGGAGCACACAAAACGGTTGGCACTGATTCATCTGAAGCATGGCCCTAAAATAAGGCTTATTTCTAGGAGCCATACATTTAATAAGCAGCTCCTCCCTTTGAGTAGTTTTCTCAGGGAAGAGGAGGATAGAGATGTTTCCATTTTACTTGTGGATGTCCTGGAAGTGTGTACACACAGAGGACTCAGCCCTGAGAGAAAGGGGGCCTCGGGCACCCCTGGGAAGGGCAGATGCCCCCTGCAAGCTCCACCCAGTCCCCCATGGGCTGGGGCTTCTCCCTCCACAGCTCCTTGCTTGTCCTTCAGTCAACTGAGGTTAGAAGGTCACTCTGTTGGTTCCCCAACCCAGAAGGAGTGACTGGGTGAGAACAGGGCTAAAAATCTCAGACAAACCACTGTAGGTCTTCAGAAGTTCACCATTTGCCCTGCACTTGGCACCAGGGGATGTTTTAAAAAACAGGCAAAATGCTTCATAGGCATAGTGCTCAAATAATATTTTGTGCAAGAACGATGGATAGATGCTTTCACTATCCAGTCTTGACAGAAATTACAGAGTAAGTACAGAGAATCAAAGATAAAGAAGGGAAACTGGATGCAAGTGATCAAAAGGTACAAACTTCTGGTTATAGATAAATAAGTACAGGGATATCATGTAAAACTCGATTCTATGACATTTTTATATAGTATAAAATATATAAAATCGATTATATGACATTTTTATATATTAGAAGAGAGTAGATTGTAAAAGTGCCCAAAAGAGGAAAACAGTATTTTTTCCTTTTCTGTCTCTTATGAGTGGTGGATGTTAACTGAACTTATTGTGGTAGTAATTTCACATATATGTAAGTCAAATGTTTTTACCATTAATCATTTATATCTCAGTAAAAGAGGAATTAAAACAACTTTTAAAAGTGAATAGTGAGTACTGGAAATGACTTTATGCCCATATATTTTATAACAATGGTTAAATAGACCAATTTTCTGAAAGTTATAAACTGCTAAGGTGTAATCAAGGAAACACTGACAGCCTGTCCATCCCTATAGCTTTTAAACACATTGAACTGATAGTTTTAAAAAAACCGAAGATACCTGATGCTGAAAGTAGCTTGTGTGTCGCTGTAAAGCACTGTTGTCTGGAATGTATCTTGTCTACTTTGCTTCTCTTGTTGGTGGTGCTTCATTCATTGGTTCTCTTAACTGTTGCAGATCCCCTTGAAAATAAAAAGTCAAGGACTTTTAAGACCGGAAAAACCCATTGTTCTGAAGGTTGTGCTCAGAGATGAGACCATAAGTGGAGCTTGACTTCCCTTAAGGACCTGGGCTTTGTTCTTCAAGGAGCTGTGTCCCACAATTTCAGGGGACTTGATTTACTTTGTGATAAAACTCAGAAATAAAGATGGGCTTCATCTATTACGCTTGCTGGATGACTAGGGTATCCGCACATTCATTTAGCTTTCTCAGTGTCTGTGTTTTTATATGTTCTATAACATGAAAGAGGTGACTAATGAGGGCCAGATACGTACACTCAGCTTATCTGATTCTCAAAGGACCATCTCCACCCACCCCCAGTTAGTAACACCTACTCCTCCAGAGCACTGATCAAGAAAGTGTCTCAACAGTTTTATCAGTGAATTAACGAAAACAAGAATTATTGTGGTGACTAAAGTTCTGACATATTCTAATAAATCACAGGTTTTAGTTTATATATTTCAAATCTATTATTCTATTGAGGAACTCTGTAAACATCTCTTTACAAAAGTATTAGGATACCATCCTACACTTTAGGGAGAATGTGTACAACTGAATCAGGGAGAGCCAGTGACTAAACACGGCCATCACAATTCCTGGTGGGTGGGGCCTTTTTCAAAACTGCTATTTGATATATTACATAGGTAAGAATTATTCCACAGTGTTTTGCCCATTTCTCAGAAAGTATGAAAGTGAAAGTTGCTCAGTCATGTCCAGCTCTTTGTGACCCCATGGACTATACAGTTCATGGAATTCTCCAGGCCAGAACACTGGAGTGGGTAGCCTTTCCCTTCTCCAGGGGATCTTCAAAAACCAGGGATCAAACCCAGGTCTCCCGCATTGCAGGCAGATTATTTACCAGCTGAGCCACAAGGGAAGCCCAACAGTACTGGAATGGGTAACCTATCCCTTCTCAAGAGGATCTTCCCAAACCAGTTATTGAACCAGGGTCTCCTTCACTGCAGGTGGATTCAACAACTGAGCTATCTTTCATGGTTTAAATCTACTTTTTTTGAGCACATATTTTATGTCACAACAAATGCACATATAATTATGTTATTAGTTTTGATGACAAGTTTTCATCTCATCTCCCCTAATATTTCTTGAAGGCAGGAAACAGGTTTTCTTGAAGTGTGTTTGTTTTCTACCCTCAATTCCCATATCCATTACATAATGAATGTGGAATAAAAGTTGGTTGATTGGTCAGTTGATTGGGGAGAAAGGCTACAGTCACTGGTCAGTTTCAGTTGATATCAGAAGCTGCCCACAGCCCTTCCTTTCCCTTTTCTGCCCCTCCCATCCACAACCCCTTCTTTGCTAGGGATTTCCTGGATAGTCCAATCCTAAAGCCATTAGGGGCACACAGAAGGCTGAAGCCTTAACCTCCAGGGAGTGGGCAGAGAAGGGGGGCTCAGTAGCTCCAAGTTGGAGATTGAAGAGGGACGGTGTCCACAGGAACAGCAGTCCAGCCTGGGTGTGAGTATCCAGGCAAGGAGCTAAGAGTGTCTGCTCAGAAGGGTGGCCTGGCCAGGGCATCCAGAGCCTAAATAGGGTGTGGAGAACCATGGAGGGTGAGGGGTATATCAGGAGTGGAAAAAGGTTGAGTGGCAGTAGCTACACAAAGGGAGATTTATTAAGCAAGTAAACATATTATGGATAATGGAAGACACATTTTTCCCCTGTTAGAGAAGGGAGTCCCTGGTCCAGGAAAGAGGAAACTAGAAGAAACCCCGTGGAGTCAGGGGTTGGAACTGCATGTATCAGTGAACATCCTGCTTTTCTTTGTAGACAGATGACAGCTAGTTAGTTGGATGATACACTGCCGATAGATAGCTGATGTAGATAGATAGATGACAGATATAGATAGGTAGCATGTGCCTGTGTGGTGGGTGGGGAAGGTAGGGTTGGAGGTCCTGCTCAGGGCCCTGAGCTCGTACAAATGGACGGACCCCCCGCCCCAGCCCCAGTTAGAATCCAGAACATAATGTCCTGAACATTTATGACTCAGTGGCTCCTCACACAGCAGGTGGAAAAGGAGGCATTTAAACATAATTAGAAGGAAAAGATAAAGATTCAGAGTCAGCGAACTCCCAACGTTTTATTTATTTTTCAACTACAACTTGAACTCATGTCTCCTTTTGCTAACAAACAACACAGTTCGTAACTTGTGCTTACTCTATAATGCTTGCCCTTTTCGGCTACTACTTGAACTCATATGAGCTCTTGTGAGTGAACATTTCTAGAGGGTTTTTCTAAGGATCAGGTGTGTGACGGGCAAGGTCACATGTTCTCTTCCCCCAGTGACACCAGGACTCTTATCGCAGGTTCAGGCCCCAAGCCCCTCAGGTCTCTGATCTGGGCTCCTATAGGAAGGGGAAGACATAATTATTAACCCTGTTTCTAAAGATCAGGCAACTGAGGCTGAGCAGGTTTAAATAACCCACCTAGGGCCCACACATCAGTCACATTCTATGGACGCCTTCTAGGCAGCTGTGTACACAGCAGAGGGAATAGGTGTCCGGGAGCCCGGAGAAGACTCCGGGACCTGGTGGACCAGGTTCCCAACCACACCCTTCACTTGCCCTCTCTGCCTCTGGTTGAATTCTCACAGATTATTAACTAATGTTGGTAGCACAAAGTCAAAATCGCAGAAATTTTACTATATCACAACCACCGGGATGGCTATTTTGTAAAAAGGGAAGACTAAAGTGTTGGTGAGGATGTAGAGGAAATGTGGAAGCCTCAGCTGTTGCTGGCTGGTGAGGATGTAACGAAGCAGCCAGTGTGTGGAACAGTTTGGCAGCTCCTCAGGCCGTTGAGCATAGAATTACCAGCAATTGCACACCAGGGTAGATGCCTAAGAGAACTGAACACAATTTCTCAAACAAAGACATATGCCTGCATGTTCATAACACCACTCTCCACAATAGCTAAAGGGCAGACACAAGGCAAACCAGTGCATGAATGGATAAACTAACTGATGGCGATGTATCCATACAATAGTTGCTTCTTCAGTTATCACAGATGTGAAATACTAATACATGGTACAAGAGAGATTAACTTTAAAAATGCATAAATGAAAGAATTCAGGGACAAGAGACCACGCATTACGTGATTCCATTTATATGAAGAATTTGGAAGAGGCAAATCCATGAAGTCAGAATGTACATGAGTGGTGGCCAGGGGCTGGGAGAGGACACAGTGGGGAGGAGCTGCTTATGGGCTCAGGCGTGCCCTCTGGCGGAACGGGAGCGTGCTGGAACTAGAGGAGGTGGTGGCCCGACACCGTGCATGTGCTAAATGGCCCCGAATGGTTGATTTATGCCGAGTCAGTGTCACCCTGGTAAACGTTTTTAATCTCAGGACTGTACCCTAACAAATTCAAGACAGGTCACTGTAATGCCAGAAAGCCCTGTGACTTCCCAGACACCCTGCACATCCTTCAACTCCCTGCTGAGCTGTCCAGGGTGGAACCTTGGCCCTAGAATTACAGGATCTCTAACTTGGCCTGTGATCTGATCACTTCCTTATTAGCAGTAATAAAAATTGGTTGATTTAGACATTGTGCCTGCAACCAAGAAATAACAAACGTACTCAGCAATGATAATTTTGATAAGATGAACCATTCTCACAGCCTGAATGCCCTCTCTCCTTCTCTCCTTAGGCAAATTCTGCTCTGTCCATGGTACTGCGTCGGTGTCACCTCCTCTAGGAAGCCCAACCATCCCTACAGAGGCTCTGGATCCCACCTAACTCTGCCTTTCCCAGCCTCCCGATGCCTTTGGAGGTGTCTGCGCGCGTGGAGCACGCCACCTAGGTAAGCGCCCTTGTGACAGGCTTGTCCACACTTTGTCCCATGCTGTGTCGTAGTACCAGGCCTAGCTCAGACTGATACACAGGGCATATGACTGTGGAGATAACTGTGTGACCAATCAGAATAGGGCATCTTCTGTTGAATTCAAGGTGTGGGCTGGAATTGGCTGGGCAGGGTCCCTGGAAAAAATCACTGGGCTTGGCAGGCATGTGCTGACATGTCTACTTAGAAAACTCTTGGTACTGCATGCACTCATGAGGAGCATTTGTTTATTTTCTGGGAAGGTGGTTTATTTTTTCTGTCTGATTTTCATAAGAGCCTATGTTCTAACTAAAGGTGAAGAACTCAGCTTTTGAACCCAGCTGATCTCAGTTGAATGAACCCACTGTTGGTCAGTTCTCAAAGGGTAAAAAAATATTTAATTTATTCGGTGATTTTTTTGAATTGTTCACCTGGGATCTACAGACTGGGTTTCTGAGGAAAACAAGTAATGACATTCTTTTTGTTTCCAGCATAAAATTAATTGATGGGATTTTAGGTACTTAAAGAGGTTACAAATTTTGAAAAGGCTGTATGTGCATGTGGTAAAATGGTATAAGCAGATAATGCTTTTATACTATGAAAAATGATGTTTTGTTAGGTGGTTTTGGTAGATACTTTTATTACATTAAGGAAATTCTTTGCTATTAGTAGTGCATTCTTCTATCATAAATGATATATTGAATATTAATAAATGTGTTTTCTGAAGCTATTGGGATGATAAGACTTTTCTCTTTTAATCAATTAACCTGATAACTAATACTAATATTTATTCTTTGTTAGTCACCCCTGAGTGTCAGGGTAAAATCCAACTCAGTTCGGTTGCTCAGTCATGTCCAACTCTGTGCAACCCCGTGGACTGCAGCACACCAGGCTCCCCTGTCCATCACCAACTCCTGGAGCCTACTCAAACTCACGTCCATAGCATCAATGATGTCATCCAACCATCTCGTCCTCTGTTGTCCTCTTCTCCTCCAGCCTTCAATCTTTCCCAGCATCAGGGTCTTTTTTTCCCCAGTGAGTTGGTTCTTCATATCAGGTGGTCAAAGTATTAGAGTTTCAGCTTCAGCATCAGTCCTTCCAATGAATATTCAGGACTGATTCCTTTTAGGATTGACTGGTTGGATCTCCTTGCAGTCCAAGGGATTCTCAAGAATCTTTCCAGCACCACAGTTCAAAAGTATCAATTCTTCGGTGCTCAGCTTTCTTTATAGTCCAACTCTCACATCCATACATGACGACTGGAAAAAACATAGCTTTGACTAGACGGACCTTTTGTGGTAAAGTAATGTCTCTGCTTTTGAATATGCTGTCTAGGTTGGTCATAGCTTTTCTTCCAAGGAGCAAGTGTCTTTTAATTTCATGGCTGCAGTCACCATCTGCAGTGGTTTTGGAGCTAAAGAAAATAGTCTCTCACTGTTTCCATTGTTTCCCATCTATTTGCCATGAAGTGATGGGACTGGATGCCATGATATTGGTTTTCTGAATGTTGAGTTTTAATCCAGCTTTTTCACTCTCCTCTTTCACTTTCACCAAGTGTCTCTTTAGTTCTTCACTTTCTGCCATAAGGGTGGTGTCATCTGCATATCAGAGGTTATTGATATTTCTCCTGGCAATCTTGATCCCAGTGTGCTTCATCCAGCCTGGCATTTTGCATGATGTACTCTACAATATGTTAAATAAGCAGGATGACAATATACAGCCTTGACGTCCTCCTTTCCTGATTTGGAACCAGTGTGTAGTTCCATGTACAGTTCTAACTGTTGCTTCTTGACCTGCATAGAGATTTCTCAGGAGGCAGGTCAGGTGGTCTGGTATTTCCATCCCTTGAAGATCCAACTTGGTCATGGTGTAACATTGTTGCTGGATTTGACTGGCTTTATTTTGCTCAGGATTTTTGTGTTGAAGCCTGTGAGTGGGAGTGAAATGTAGTCTGTCTTTCTTGCCTCACTTTTGTCCTATTTGGATCAAGTTCCTACTGTCCTCATAGAGTGAGCTAGGCATGATTGGATTGATTTTATGTGACAACTCAGACTCTTAGCTTCACCTCTGCGATGGCATCCTCTCAGTTGGCTGCCAGTGGCTCTGCCTGCTAGCACTTATGCCCCATTTAACCCCCTCCCACTGGTGAGGCTGGGATAGGTGACTTGCTTCTAATGAGTAGAATATTAATTGGGTGCCCCCTCTCACTCCCTCACTCTGGGGGAAGTGACTGCCATGTTGGGAGCTGCTCTGTGGAGAGACCCCGGTGGCAGAGATCTGAGGGGCTTCTGGGCCACAGCAGTGAGGAACTGAATCCTCGAGCTTGTGAGGATCTGAACCCTGCCAGACCACCTGGAGGACCTGAAAGTGGGTCCTTCCCCAGGTGAGACTTTGGATGAGAGGCAGCCCAGCCTGATAGCAGGAGAGAGCTTGAGCCAGAGATACCCTGGTAAGCCACACCTGGACTCCCAGCCCAAGGAGCTGTGACACAGTCAATGCTTGTTGTTTCAAGGGGTTGTATTTGGGGATAATCTGCTAGACAGCATAGAGAACTAGTGTACCTGCCCTGGTCCCTGTTCGTGCCACAACTGCAGGGACCATCATTGCCCAGATTCCAACTGAATTTGTGCAGTGAAGCCTGACTATGCCTCTCAACCTAGCAATTCTTCTGTAATACAGAAGTTTTAGAGAATTACTTCCCTGTGGGAAGAACATTTTCCCAAAGGGAAAGGGAAACCAGTGAGTACTCTCTTCCCTCTTCAATCCCCTGGATGGGCTGCATCTTCTGAGTGATCGTATGGCCTCTCAGAAGATGGTCAGTTGATCAAAGAGTTGGTTGCTTTTGATACCAAATGTTGGCAAGATTGGTAATGAATCTGGTATAGATGCTTCTTCCATGCTATATTCCTATTTTCCTTCACTCTTCTTCCCTGGATCAAATTCCCCAGAAGATAGTACCACAAAAGCCTGTATTTCAAGCTCTCCTTTCTTGGGAAAGCAGGCTAAGACATGTGTTTCTCAAAGATTACTGTAAAACTCTCTGAATGTGATATTTCCTTGCAAGAAGATTTGACTTCCACTTACTTTTTTAAAGGAATTTTGAGACTGTTTAGCTTTCTATTCTTTGGCTGGTTTTGCTCAATTATGTTCCCTAGGATCTAGGCTATTGCTTTTAATATTTCAATTAATGTTTTTCACAACTCTTAGCAACAATTAAAGTAATAGATGCAGTTTTCTTGTATTTGACTTCATCCCATGAATTTCAGATATTCAGGTGCACCCAGGCTTGTGTAGTTTTTAACATTCCCCATGCACATTCTGAAGGAGATCAACCCTGGGATTTCTTTGGAAGGAATGACGCTGAAGCTGAAACTCCAGTACTTTGGCCATCTCATGCGAAGAGTTGACTCACTGGAAAAGACTGTGATGCTGGGAGGGATTGGGGGCAGGAGGAAAAGGGGACGACCAAGGATGAGATGGCTGGATGGCATCACTGACTTGATGGACGTGAGTCTGGGTGAACTCCGAGAGATGGTAATGAACAGGGAGGCCTGGCGTGCTGCGATTCATGGGGTTGCAAAGAGTTGGACACAACTGAGCGATTGAACTGAACTGATGCACATGAATTACAATGGATATCATGGTCTGAGAGTTAGTATGTTTCCACGTGATAACTGTGAGAACTGTGATCATGCAGAAGTGGGACCCTCCCCACCACCTACATGTTCAGGACAAGGGTCACTGGGGAAGATGGTGCCCTGGCTGACTCCCAGAGGAAGTCTAGGAATTCATGATGGAAAATGGATTGGACCCATTTCAGATGGAAGAATGGTTGTGTAGACACAAGAAGACCAGTCGTCTGGGGGGCTTGGGAACAGCACATCATACCATTTTCTTAAAACATCATGTTTGCACTGGAAGTGAACTGAGACAAGCCTGAAGAAGTCAGCAGTGGCCAGATGCACACAGATCTTTTTTTCACCATTTATTTATTATTTTTAAATTATTTTAAGAAATTGAGTTCTTATTAACATACAATGTTACTTAGTTTCAGGCATGCAGTATAATGATTCTATATTTTAATACATTGCAATTTGATCACCTTAGTAAGACCAGCAAGCATCTGTCACCATATAAACTTGTGACAGTATCACTGACTATATTCCTTGTGTGAACATTATATCCCAGTGACTGATGTATTTTCTATGTGGAAGTTTGTACCTCTTAATTCCCTTCACCCATTTTGTTTGTCCTTCAACCCGCCTCCCTTGTGGCAACCACCTGTTTGTTCTCTGTATCTGTGAGTCATTTTCTGTATTTTTTGTATTTTTGTAATACAGTCTTTTTCTGTATTCTACTTTGATTTTAGATTCCATATATAAGTGAAATCATATAGTATTTGTTTCTTTTTTTTCCTTCTGACTTATTTCACTTAGTGTAATACCCCAGGTCAATATTAAAAAACCAAACAGCTTGATTAAAAAGTGGGCAGAAAACCTGAATAGACATTTTATTTTATTTTTAATTTTATTTTTACTTTATTTTACAATACCGTATTGGTTTTGCCATACATTGACATGAATCCGCCACGGGTGTATACGAGCTCCCAATCCTGAATCCCCCTCCCACCTCCCCCCCCATATCATCTCTCTGGATCATCCCCCTGGATGGCAACAGGCACATGAAAATGTGCTCAGCATCTCTCATCATCAGGAAATGCAAGTCAAACCCATAATGAGATACCCTCTCTCATCTGTCCAAATGACAAACTATCAAGGAGACAAGAAACAACAAATGTGGGTGATGATGTGGAGAAAAGGGAACTTTCCTGCACTGTTGCTGGGAATGTAACTTGGTGCAGCCACAGTGGAAGGCAGCATGGAGATTCCTCAAAAAGCCAGAAGAGAGCTACCATAAAATCCAGCAGTTCTACCTCTGGCCATTAATCTCAAGCAAGGGCTACTTTGAACCCTTTGCTCATTGCAGAACTGTTTGCAATAACCAAGATATGAAAGTGACCTAAACATCCAACATGGGTCTTGAATAGCTGCCCCATGACGTTTGGGTTTAATTCTCTGGATGATGGAAGTGGCTGGAAAGATTTGAGTAATACAGGAATGATGCATGACTCATGTTTTACCAGGCTCTGTCTGGTGGCAGAGTAGGGAATTTCCTGGGTGAGGCCCGTCTAGGGTCGGATTAAACTCCTTAGAAGGTTACTGTACTGATTAGGAGAGACGCCCAACACTTTGCTCCTGTTTTGCAGCTAACCTGGGATGCTGATCTTTTCTTTCATTTTACGCCTCCTGTGTCATTAGCACCCTTCCTCGTGGTCTTCTGAAACTTGCCCGCCTCCTCTGATTCCTCTTTCACTCCTTGGTTTCATTCATCTTTCATTTCCTGCTTTCTTGGAAACCCAGATGATTCTGATTGTGACATGTCAGGACTATTTCAACACCCCTTATTTGCTGATACTATGAGTTCATGAATACATAAAACTTAGTCATCTGCTCTCTCTTTTGTGACCACAAACAGCTCTAGCATTTATAACAACAGTAGAAGCATGATGAAGATATTTATCCCATAAAAGATTGACACAATCTGCCAAGTTATTTCAGGAGGCCTCTTGGAATCCATGCAAGCATGTCACTGGCACAGTTTAGAATTACGAGATCTAGCTCCACACCATACATTTATTGTTCAATATTTGGGCAAGATTCTTCCCCACCCTGAGCTTCTGTTTTTACATCTGTAAAGTAAGTAAGTAAAGTCGCTCAGTCGTGTCCGACTCTTTGCGACCCCATGGACTATAACCTACCAGGTTTCTCCGTCCATGGGACTTTCCAGGCAACAGTACTGGAGTGGCTTGCCATTTCCTTCTACATTACATCTGTAAAGTGGGAATCAAATAACCCCAACACTGCTTATCTCACATAGTTTTCAGGGTAATCAATTGAGAGATGTGAAAGAACCTTGTAAGGTAGAAGAACTTCTGTGGTAGAGATGTTAGTGATTCATTTATCAAGAAAGAGAAATTCAGGAATGGAGTAGAATGTGAGCAGCCATGATGAGGTCTTTCTCTTCTCTTTTCTGTGAAGTCCACGGAAGTGCTTCTGCCTAAGGGCACATGTGTGTGTGTTTCTTCATGGTGGGATGTGTGTGGGTCAGAAAGAACATCCCACTACCTCATCCCAGCCCCTACTGACTAGCTTGCTTGTCTGTGTTGGGGCAGAGCTCTGGTTACAGACCAATGATCTGTGAAATTGGAAACTAACACACACATCAATCCAGAGAAATATGGCCTCCTCACACCCTGAGCAATTCTCCCAGCCAGTGGAAGTCAGGACAGGCTTCCCAGAAGAGGAGTCACCTCTAAAAGGGGAGGAATGGCAGACTGCCGGGGCCTCTGGCATCACTGAGTCCCAGACATCCTGCTCACCTCTCCTGATATCTGACCTAATGCCCAGTTCCACGAGTGATCTTTGATTTCCATCTCTGACTGATTGCTAAGGTCTGAGAAGATAAGCCGTGTATCATTGATGAGGACACTGTGTTTCTAAAACATGTATAATTAGTTTATCTTGGCAGTACTATAATTATCTATTTCTCTCTATTCTCCACCTGAGTAATATGTGGATCTTAGTCACATCTGCTCATGAGGCACTTGAGATAGAGCTCTGACCATGCTGAGGCTGTCGGTACACAAACGACCAGATGAGAGACGTGAGGTGTGGGGTGCTCTTCAGGCACACACGTCTTCCTTCACGGTCTTCATAAGTGAGATTTTTCAAGCCAAGTGTGTCTGGTTGTGGAATGAAGGGCACAAAGATCACGCCTTCTGTTATTTCCCCTTGCAGAGCAGGCAATTTGCTGCTCGGACGTGGCTCTGGCTACACAGTTTTCTCAGGACTTGACTAGACTGTTGCCCCTGGGATAGATTCCAACCACCTGGACCAGGCCCTGAGGTGACTGGGGAAGGTGATGGTGTGTGATGGCTTAATGAGAAAACCATCATATTGGCATATGCATTTTGGAGGAAGGTGAAAGTATATAGTTTCCATAAGGAATTTGTTTCCAAGAAGAATAAGAAAGGCTGTGGGTTTAGCTGAGAGAATCAAGTTGTCAGTAGTTGTCAGATAGCAGTGCAATCTCTTCCTGGGGGATGTACTTTGTGTTCCTCTTAGTGGGGAGTATAGACATGTGACAAGCACCTGTCATGACAAACATCTGTCCTTATTTCTCCTGAGGTGAGATGAAGTCCTTGATTCTGGAGACCCGTGGAGGGAGCCCCTGGGCAGGGTTAGACATGGAGATGGGAGCCGAAATTTTAACCAAATTGCTGCTTCAGCCTTGAGCCACTGTTTCACAGTGACCCTCATCGTGAAACTGGGAACTTTGAATATTGACATTTCAGAGCAGAACACTTGCCATCTTTCTTCATATTATTTATAACATGTTTTGATCGATAGCTGTTGGGAAGCCATTTGCAGTCACTGAGTCTCACTTTCTGTATATGTATGGGGGATTTTAGCATGACCCTCCTTAAAGGTACCCAGTGTGTGTATGTGTTTAGTTGCTCAATTGTGTCCCACTCTTTGCAACACCATGGACAGGAGTCCATCAACCTTCTCTGTCTATGGGATTCTCCAGGCAGGAATACTGGAGTGGGTAGCATTCCCTTCTCTAGGGGATCTTCCTGACCCAGGAATCAAACCTGGGTCTCCTGCATTGCTGGCAGATTGTTTACAGTTGAGCCACCAGGGAAACCCCAAAGGCCAGAGAAGGCACCAAAAGGGGCAGAAATGTATCAAAATCCCTCAGGCTTTCTATCTGACTTGCTTCCTTGATAGTTGGTAAAGAATCCGCCTGCAATGCAGCAGATCCTGGTTTGATACCTGGGTCGGGAAGATCCCCTGGAGAATGAATAGGCTACCCACTCCAGTATTCTTGGGCTTCCCTTCTGGCTCAGCTGGTAAAGAATTCACCTGCAATGCAGGAGATCCTGGTTCGATACCTGGGTCAGGAAGATCCCCTGGAGAAGGCAAAGGCTACCCACTTCAGTACTCTGGCCTGGAAAATTTCATGGACTGTGTATAGTCCATGGGGTGGCAAAGAGACACGACTAAGCAACTTTCACTTCCACTTCACTTTCCCTGGGGATCATCTCCCAGCTTCCCAGGTCTGTCCTTTGTTGGTACTCAAGCTTCCATCCATTTCTCTCCTTTGCTGCCTCTCTCTAGGGCTCCATTTCCCCAAAGACTCCAAAAGGTATGCCCCATCCTGAGGTCAGCTGTGTGTCTCACTTCCTCCGCTGAGAGCCTGCCCCCAAGGGACAGGACCATATAGCTAAACTACCACCATCTTGTTTGAAGAGTTTCAAATATTTTGGACTACAGGCAGTCATAGACAGGGAGGTTTAGAGGAGAATTAAAACCAGTGGCTTTATTTGAGTTTCTGTAACCTTTGGGCTTACTGATAACACTGATTGAGTTGTTTATTGATATCCTACAGCATATGAACTCAAGGGAGGTCAAACTGAAGTGCGTGTGATGCTTGGCCAACTACCAAGGCAGAGAGGGCTCCTGCAGGTGGAGCCCAGGTGGCCTTTCTGTTGGTTGCAGCTCCAGCTCCGCCTCCTTTCTAAGCACATAAATCTCCCAATGGCACTGAATCTAGAGGCAGGCAGAGGGCAGCACACACAGCTGAAAGGAACCTCAGAGGAGGCAATTGCCAAGAAAAGTGGCCATGGAGCTAATCCCAAGCTTTTCCGTGGAAACCTGGTTTCTCCTGGCTACCGGCCTGGTGCTCCTCTATCTGTGAGTAACCATCAAGCTCATCTCCTCTGTAATCTGGGTCTTGGGGTGCTTAGCAGGAAAGGGGGTTCCCTTAGTTTTTTAAAGTTCAAAATAAATGGAGGGGAAGTTGCTCGAGCATCGGATGCTATGGGCACCAAATGGGTTATTATTGATTTTACCCACATCTGTTGAAGGAGTTAACTTTACTCCCAAGTTGCTGTTAGCATAGTTAGGAGGGTTTGTGACATTCTTTGCTCTTGTAAATGACCCTCTGATTGACTACCAGTTTGCATAGACCTAGAGTAGTCAACCAGAGTCCTTTAAGGGCAAATTAAAAACAACTGGCCCACGTGCAGCATAGTCCTCACTGATTCCCATGGCTGGGAATCCTGGAGACAAGAAGCAACGTGGGTTTTTGTTTCATTCTCTCCGACTTGGATTCTGTTCCTGCTGCAGGAGACATGGGGAAGGATCGTCCCCTTTGTCACTCAGGAGTTCCTGCTCCAGAACCTTCTTCCCTGGTGTTATTTACACAAGGCACTGGGTGTACCCAGACTTTACTGGGGGATCTGAAGACCAATCACCCTTCTTGTCATGCTCAGCCCTTCCCCCTTTCTGTGCCCCTCCTCAGGGCATCCCTTCATAAGACTCAATTCCCCCACCCTGTACTCTGCAGAACTATGGAGCCGCAAATGAGAAATCTTAAGATCTAGGGAGACTTTGCAGAAATCTTGAGATTATATTCATTTCTTTCACCTTTTCTTTTAATCTCTGGAAGGGTTAGCATCAGTGTACAAATTTATTTTCCCTGTGATAAAAATCTGCTAAGCCTACACTGTCACAAGCCCCAAGTCCAATCTGGATTTTAAGCACTTTTTCCTCTTTAAGTATGGCACAGGAGGATGAATCAAAACCATCTAGCAGAAGAATTCCTTTAAGTGGTGGGCTACCTGGTATCATGGATTAGGTTAGGAGAGGAGTTTTTTTCAACAAGTGCTTAGAGATACCCCTCCAAATCACATATGAGCCCTATGTCAAATTCACTTTCCTTTAGTATAGGAAATTATGATGACATGCACATGAATAATACTAACCTCAGTTTAATTCTTTGAAAGAAATATTAGTAATTCAAAGTATTGCAGCAACATATTTTCTGTCTGATATTATAAAGTTAATTGGTAGAGTTTAATTTCATTCTATATAGTTGAATCTAGTACTAAATAGAATGAAATTAAACTCTGCCAAAATTGGGGCTTCACTGATAGCTCAGTTGGTAAAGAAGCTGCCTGCAATGCAGGAGACCGAGGTTCAATCCCTGGGTTGGGAAGATCCCCTAGAGAAGGGAACAGCTGTACAGACCAGTACTCTGGCCTGGAGAATTCCATGGACTGTCTAGTTGGGGATCCCAAAGAGTTGGACACAACTGAGAAACTTTCGCTTCACTTAAAAAATTGATATGAGTATTTCCAGCATGTTTTTTTTTTCCCTGAAGGATAAAAGGACTGTTGTCCAGTACCTAGAAAGGTATATAAATAAATTCACCCTCTAGAATAATGCCTGGAATATGAATCTAGTGTATATATATATATTCCTGTGATATATCTTTTTAAATATACATGTCCAGTAGTCTCTTATGATCCTTTGTATTTCTGTGTTGTCTGTTGTGATCTCTCCATTTTCATTTCTAATTTTATTGATTTGATTTTTCTCTCTTTGTTTCTTGAAGTAAGCCAGAAAGAAAAACACCAATACAGTATACTGACACATATATATAGAATTTAGAAAGATGGCAATGATGACCCTGTATGCGAGACAGCAAAAGAGACACAGATGTATAGAACGGACTTTTGGACTCTGTGGGAGAGGGAGAGGGTGGGATGATTTGGGAGAATGGCATTGAAACATGTATACTATCATGTAAGAACGAAGCACCAGCCTATGTTTGATACAGGATGCTTGGGGCTGGTACACGGGATGCTTGGGGCTGGTACACGGGGATGATCCAGAGAGAGGATATGGGGTGGGAGGTGGGAGGGGAATTCAGGATTGGGAGCTCATATACACCCGTGGTGGATTCATGTCAATGTACGGCAAAACCAATACGGTATTGTAAAGTAAAATAAAGTAAAAAAAACCCTGTATGCGAGACAGCAAAAGAGACACAGATGTATAGAACGGACTTTTGGACTCTGTGGGAGAGGGAGAGGGTGGGATGATTTGGGAGAATGGCATTGAAACGTGTATACTATCATGTAAGAACGAAGCACCAGCCTATGTTTGATACAGGATGCTTGGGGCTGGTACACGGGATGCTTGGGGCTGGTACACGGGGATGATCCAGAGAGAGGATATGGGGTGGGAGGTGGGAGGGGAATTCAGGATTGGGAGCTCATATACACCCGTGGTGGATTCATGTCAATGTACGGCAAAACCAATACGGTATTGTAAAGTAAAATAAAGTAAAAAATATATATATATATACATGTCCAGCAAGCTATTTTAGTCTTCAGGGCAGATGAGTATACATGGCTGGGAGCCAGTGACGATGTGAGAGGCATCCAGAAAGAGATTGGGATGGAGGAGAGAATATTCTTCATTCCTCAGAGCACACCTCTCATAGATACTTCTCAGACCTGATCCCAAACAAGGTCCGTAAGGTTGGCATCTCATCTGCTTGAAGCCTGGGGACAAGATACAATCTAAGTCACACTGTGTGTGGTCCATCTGACAGTGGGGCTGGTGCTAGCTAGTGTCCCCACCAGGCAAACATCCCTGTAGCCTGAGAAGGTACTGGTGCAGCTAGGAATCAGTCACTGCAGGTGAGGCTGTCGTTGTGGTGATGCAGTGTAAAAACTATGAAAATGATTGGCTTTGTCTTTAGCCTCTTCCTTTTTACCCAAAGGAGCACCAGTGTACCAAAAAGTGGGGAGCTAGAAAGAAACCAAAGCATTCACTCAGGCCACCTGCTGCCTTGGTGGAACCATGTGAGTTTAGACACTAGACCAGAGCTCTCTGTGGGACCAGTGTTGCCAATATGATCACTCTTGGCATCACTTTTGAGTTCATGTAGCACACTGAAGGTTCAGAAGCAGAAACCAGTTTTGCCTTGGTTGTGAAGACAGAGAAGGGAACTGGGGTGGGAATTGCACAGGCCACCCCTTGGTTGTGGCAGTTGGTGCCCACACCTCTACCACTTGCTCTGGAGGAAAGAGAGATATCGCCAACACGGCTTGGCCAAGGTACGTCCATGGGCACTTCCAACATAGGTCCTTCCATGAAATTTTTTGTATTTCTCTTATCACATATTGTCAGATTGCTGGATTTATACAGAAATTTGAACCTGTGCTACCTTAAAGGCTAGTTTCCAAAGAAGGAGAGACAGGAGCTTAATCCAATATTCTGGAATAGTCTATGGGCACTCATTTTTGGTCATACAAAGTGTCTTTTGCCTTCACGGGAAAGTTACTGAAGACTGGTGAAAGTGCCTGTTGGGCATTTTGAACCATTTATACACAGCCTGCTTTTCAGCCATACCTTATTAATTTGCCTCTACAGAGTTAGCCTTGGAGGTCTAGCAAGTTCATGTTTAAACCGTTGATGGCAGCCTCTTCCCTCAGCCTCTCCTTTCTCGTGCTCTATCATCTCTCAGTAACACTAGAGTGAGCAGACTCATAAAGATCCAGAACCCTGAGTCATGGGCTTGCACACATAATACATGAAGGATAACCTACAGGCAGGCCTGCTATAGGGAGTACCAGCCTCAATTGGTTTATAAGATAGTTGAAGTCAGAGGCAGTAATCTAGCTGCTTTGTGATTGAGCATCTTCAGGAAAATGAGTGTACCTGGGGCACTATTCTTAGCAGGTAAGTATCACTGGTTGGAGGACCAGATGCCATGAGGTGGGGAATGGTCTGGAAATGGATCCTTTAGTCATTGGGTCCTTTGTACAGTTTCAGGGAACATAAGGGTCAATCATCCTTCTTTGTAGTCCAAATCAACCAAATTGCCTGACGACAGAGACATGGGTGTAGCTGAAAGGTACTCAATTTCTATGATGGCAATGGAAGACTTGAGCACAGTTTTCATTCTATGGATAAGAACACTGTGCTTCAAGAATTCAACCATTACAACATAAGAGTTGAACACAAGCACTGTGATACCATGACAGTTGATCTGATGATTAACTCAGCTACTAAGTGACTAACAGGCATGATGAACTGAAGAAAGGGATGGTTCACATTTTGTCAGATGGAGCAAAATTTCATCACGCCGCTGAGAACAATGCACATTTTAAAACTTATAAATTATTTCTGGAATCTTCCACTTAATATTTTTAGACCAATATGTTAACCATATAGACCATGGGTAACAAACCATAGACTGCAAAACTGTACCTGGATGTGTGTGTTGGGTTACTGTATAGATTTTAAAGATGTTTCCATTGGGTGGAACTGGGTTAAGAGTAAATGAGATCTTTCTGTTCTATTTCTTATAAATTCTTATGAATGTACTGTTATCTCAAAATAAAAAAAATATTAAAGAGAGAATTCCCTGGTGGTTCAAAGGTTAGGACTTTTCACTCTCACTGCCAAGAGCCCAAGTTTGATCC
Source organism: Cephalophus harveyi (assembly GCA_006410635.1). Classification (NCBI taxonomy): domain Eukaryota; kingdom Metazoa; phylum Chordata; class Mammalia; order Artiodactyla; family Bovidae; genus Cephalophus; species Cephalophus harveyi. Next base: position 503,251 of record SJYT01051287.1, on the reverse strand, counting down.
CTTGGTCTGGGAACAAAGATAATGCATGTCCTGCATACTGTTAAGTGCAGTCCAAAAAAAAAAAATGGTAGAAAGTAAATAAGAGCATCTGCACATGAGGCATGATTATATGTTTTCTAAGAACACATACAGAAAATAGACACTGAGCATATTAAGCTGATCACTTACTGATAGGAAAGATGATAAGAATAGAATGAAAAATGAGTATAAAGGATATAGTTTGTTAACAGGTGAAAAAGTTTTAAATTAAAAAAAAATACTCTTAATTCAGTTGGTTCGCACTTGGCTTGTGCATCCTTGCTAAGTTGCTTCAGTCATGTCTGACTGTTGGCAACCCTATGGACTGTAGCCCACCAGGCTCCTCTGTCCATGGGATTCTCCAGGCAAGAGTATTGGAGTGGGTTGCCATTTTCTCCTCCAGGGACCTTCCTATGCCAGGAATCAAACCAGTATCTCCCAGGTCTCCTGCATTGGTCGGCAGATTATTTGTGACTGAGCTGCCTGGGAAGCCCACATATACTCATAGACATCATATAATTGACTCAGGTAGATAGGCAAAATATAGTTCCTTTTTTAGCTCCAGGTGTTAAGCATTTACACAACTACTGATGTAATTCAAGTCTATGTGTCACTATAATAACCATTAACTTTGCATTTCCCATGTTTGGGGCAGTGATACTAACTGACTCATTTTAATTGTTTAGATAATTAATTTGTAAAGACATATTGCCACCCTTATGACACCACCTTTATGGCAGAAAGCAAAAAAGAACTAAAGAGCCTCTTGATGAAAGTGAAAGAGGAGAGTGAAAAAGCTGACTTAAAACTCAACATTCAGAAATCTAAGATCATGGCATCTGGTCCCATCACTTCATGGGAAATAGATGGGGAAACAATAGAAAGAATGAGAAATTTTATCTCTTTGGGCTCCAAAATCACTGCAGATGGTGACTGCAGCCATGAAATTAAAAGACGCCTGTTCCTTGGAAGAAAAGCTATGACCAACCTAGACAGCATATTAAAAAGCAGAGACATTACTTTACCAACAAAGGTCCATCTAGTCAAAGCTATGGTTTTTCCAGTAGTCATGTATGGATGTGAGAGTTGGACTATAAAGAAAGCTGAGCACCAAAGAACTGATGCTTTTGAACTGTGGTGTTGGACTCTTGAGAATCCCTTGGACTTCAAGGAGATCCAGTCAGACAATCCTAAAGGAAATCAGTCCTGAATATTCATTGGAAGGACTGATGCTGAAGCTGAAACTCCAATAATTTGGCCACCTGATGCAAAGAACTTGAAGGTGAGAGAAGAAGGGGACAACAGAAGAGATGGTTGGATGGCTTCACTGACTCAATGCACATGAGTTTGAGTAAACTCCGGGAGTTGGTGATGGACAGGGAGGCCTGGTATGCTGCAGTCCATGGGGTTGCAAAGAGTCAGACAGGACTGAGTGGCTGAACTGAACTGAATTGCCATTAAATAATAAAGCAAGTTACGCATAATAAACTAATATTATTTTAATTAAAATAAAAAGCAGTGCTTGTTTTAATGCCTGCTTGTGAAGACAGAGTTAAGAAGAATCAGATCTTAAAATGAGGTCAGATCATGGAGGGAGCTCCAATGCAAAGAACTGACTCCTTGGAAAATACCCTGATGCTGGGAAAGATTGAGGGCAGGAGGAGAAGGGGGTGACAGAGGGTGAGATGGTTGGATGGCATCACTGACTGAATGGACATGAATTTGAGCAAGTTCCAGGAGATGGTGAAGGACAGGGAAGGTTGGCATGCTTCAGTCCATGGGGTCACAAAGAGTCAGACGTGACTGAGTGACTAAACAACAACAGCATAAAGGGAAGGAAAAGGATAAGGATAAGAACAAGGCCATGTTATACTCTAGTAACTCTGTCATTGGGTAGATGCAGTTATCCAAAATCTCATGTTTGAGACAGAAAAAAAAAATTTCCCCTGTGTACTTAGAATGAGAATCTCTAAATCATGGAAGACTCAACTTACTAAATACATATGAATGAATTTTTTGGAGGAATTATAGCTTAAACCTCCCAGGAGCTCTCAAATTGTAAATATTTATCAAGCATCCACTCTAGGATTGGGATCATCAAGATTTCAGCTGCTATTTGTGGTCTCACTATGGAGGAGGGAAAGGAGATGAGTGAAAGTAATTATTGCTTTTGGAATTGCTGTTATTATTTATTACCTATATATTACCTCTCTAGGCTGATGGTTCCAGTTTCGAGTTGGTGACTAGCCAGCTCCAGCACTTGTTCCATAATCCATGACCTGGATTTTCTCTCTCAATTCGTAGATATGGAACGTATTCCTATGGGCTTTTTAAGAAGCTGGGAGTTCCTGGGCCAAGACCTCTACCTTATTTTGGAAACGTTCTGTCCTACCGAAAGGTGCGTGTTGCTTGATGTCCCTTTTTTGTTTCTTATGGTTGCAAATCCCAGCTGAGTTCCATAGTAAAAATTCTTCTCCTCAGGAGGCAGTTGAGAGTTTTCTTACTTCCCAGAAATGGCATCGTAGACACCACCCCACATGACCTTTTTACCCAAGGCCTCTATGGTCAGCTTTCAGGAGCCTCAGGTTTGCCTCCTCAGACAGTCGAGCTCTCTTGGTTGAGTCAGCACAGGACTTGAAGTTTCATCTTGTAAGCTTTGTGGAGAGGATCTTCTTTCTGCCAGGTGCAGACTCCCAGCAAAGCCCAGCCCTACTAATTGTCAGGAGAAAAACATGAAGGGATGCCTGGTTGTGGCTCATTATGCGCGTACACTAGTGTTGATGTGCCTTGCTGGTAGCATAAGCCCTGGGTACCCTTTTGTTCCTTTCCTCCTGAATCGCCTGGACACTTTAGTTTTTAATGTGTCAGGTAATTTGCACATACTTGGATTCTCTCAGGAACTGCTAGTTTTTTTGTTTTTGTTTTTCCATTTTCTGCTCTACCTCTTGCTACACATGGCATCTTTTGGGATTTGAGAGATGGAACAAAAGCTTTCTACTTTTTCTGTGCCTTCAGAGCAGACACCTCACGGGTGAGTTTGAGCAGGGAATGAGTGTAACTGAGGCAACACGGTGGTTGTCTATCTGCTTCAGATATTTAATGTCCAAACAAGTGGTGGAGTTTTTAAAAATAAGACAGAATCACATATGCAAATTCACTAGAAAGAATATGATTTGAAAAAATTATTAAAATTTTAAGTTTAATTTAACTGGAGGGAATGTACCAGATGGCAGATGGACTGTGAATTCTGGCTGAACCTTAATATTCATCATGCTCTGATGATTCCCCCAGGGCCCAGTCCCTCAACTGAAGATCGTGAACTATGTCCAGCTGTCCATGGGCAGAGCCCTGTGTGCCGGCTGCTGTCTGACTCAGATTTCCTTTCCAGCAGACATGAGGATTGTTTCTTAGATCCCAATTCTCCCAACTGATATTGTCATTATCTCATTACTGCCTAATAACTTCCTGAATATTTTTCCATCTGAAGAAGCAGTAATTTCCTACCAACCTCTCGGAGATGAACTTCTTAGTAGATGGACCTAAAAAATCCACATTTCTGAGAACTTCATTTGCTTTGCTGTTTGTTGTTCCGTCGCTCAGTTGTGTCCCCATGGACTGCAGCCACACCAGGGTTCCCTGTCCTTCACCATCTCCTGGAGTTTGCTCAACTGATGTATTGAGTCAGTGACGCCGTCCAACCATCTCATCATCTGTCGCCCACTTCTCCAGTATCAGGTTCTTTTCCAATGAGTCAGCTTGTTGCATCAGGAAGCCAAAGCATTGGAGCTTCAACTTCAGCATCAGTCCTTTCAATGAATATTCATGGTTGATCTCCTTTAGGATTGACTGGTTTGATCTCCTTGCAGTCCAAGGGGCTCTCAGCAGTCCTCTCCAACACCACAGTTTGAATATCACAATAGAAACTTAGCAAAAGGCTTTTTTTTTATTTTTTTTTTAAGTTATAGAAGTAAAAGCTCAGGCCAGGCATGTAAACTGCATTGTCCTTTGTGTAGCTGTGGCATCTTTGCGTTTTTTCTGTGTTGAGCTGGAAAACTAGAAGGCAAGTCCACTTTGTCATTCATTCAATCACTCACTCACTCTCTCATTCAGCACACACTCCTTAGACTTATTTAAATCTGTGAGATTAAAATACATCACTGGTGCTTTAACTTCCTTATTCTGTTAGAATTCACATGAGATTAATGAAAAGGCTGCTTAACTAGGAGATGAAAGGGTGTGTAGGAAACTCTTCTCTCAGCTTCAGTTTTCTTGCATGTCCCTGGGGGATTAGAGATGAAAGGATTTTAGACAACACATGCACAAGGAAAAGCCTTCAGAAAGACAAGGAGTAAGTAGTATTCATCGACAGGGGTGAGTGTTTTTGTATCTATAATATTCAAAGAAAATTTAGGAGTGATTTTATTTATTTTTTAATGTAAATTTATTTATTTTAATTGGAGGTTAATTATTTTACAATATTGTATTGGTTTTGCCCTACATCAACATGAATCAGCCACAGGTATACACGTGTTCCCCATCCTGAACCCCCCTCCCACCTCCCTCCCCGTACCATCCTTCTGGGTCGTCCCAGTGCACCAGCCCCAAGGATCCAGTATCATGCATCAAACCTGGACTGGGGATTCGTTTCATATATGATATTATACATGTCTCAATGCCATTCTCCCAAATCATCCCACCCTCTCCCACAGAGTCCAAAAGACTGTTCTATACATCTATGTCTCTTTTGCTGTCTTGCATACAGGGTTATCATTACCATCTTTCTAAATTCCATATATATGCGTTAGTATACTGTATTGGTGTTTTTCTTTCTGGCTTACTTCACTCTGTATAATAGGAGTGATTTTAAATTGTCAATTTCAAATATCTCCTCTATTTTCTCTCCTTTCCCTTAAGCCATTTGTGAATAAGAACTTCCCTCCAACTGCCAGTGAAAAATGATAGTTTTGTGAATTAGAGGTAGGGTTCAATATAGTATATTAATAACGTAATTTTGTTTTTCCTTGCAGGGTATATGTGAGTTTGATGAAGACTGTTTTAAAAAGTATGGGAAAATTTGGGGGTGAGTATTCTGGAAACTTCTGTTGGATACACTTGTTATAATTATCCACTCTCCCTCCCCCATTGGTATGGAGGACAGTCTCACTCCAGAGCTTCTTGGAGTGAAGTCATTTGTTGTAAAGCTTTGGAGACTTTTTTGCCCAGAGATCCTAGAAGCCACCAGGTATGCAGGTCCACAGTCTGAATCAGGCCTGGAGAGTCACAGGTCATCATTTTTCTCCAGACTTTGACACCCAGGGACTCCTAGCATCACTTTCTGTCAGTGTCTCACTCTTTCCCCCCTTTTTCCATTTTTTCTCTCCTTAGGTTGCCTTTAATTGCATAAAATGCATTATTCCAGAACATTCTAATATGTGCCTATAAATGCATTTTATGACCCTTTCCCACATGTTTCTCTCTCTTTTTAAAATATATATATTTTATTGAAGTAGAGTTGACTTTCAATGTTTCAGGTGCACACAAGATGATTTGGTTATACAAATACACATATATTATTTTTAAAATTATTTCCCATCATAGGTTATTATAAGATATTGACTATAGTTCCCTATTTCATACCATAGACCTTTGTTACTTGTTGCATGTCTATTTTTTAATTAGAAATCTAGCATTCTATTCATACTAAGTCAAACAAGTAAAATTGAAATGTCATAATTTTTTTAGTTAGGCAAAAATTCATGTTTTCTAAAATATATACATTATACATATTTATATATAATATACAAATGATTTTCTACTACACTTGATAAAGGTTCAAGGAAGAACATCAAAGGAAAGAAAAGATGGAAAAACTGGAGAACATAAACTAAATGAAATGGGAGCACTGAATATGAAATAGAAAAAAGTGAAATAAAAGTAAAAGATCATCATATAGTCCAGTTGTGTTTAAACATGACTGCTCATTAGAAACATGGGGAGCTCTGGAGGAAATAAAGCAATACCTGAGCATTTGTATTTTTCAAAAAGTTTCAAGATAATTCTGATATGCATCTGGATTTTAAAAAGTGATTACAGGTTTTTCTATTAGATCCTAGCTTTGGTGAGATAGACTTCTATTATTTTTCTGTTGACCAGTCAAGATATAGTGTTATTAAGTGAGTAATAGTATCATAATCACAATAGTAAAAGATGTTTATCAGTTTTCACAATCAACAGTCAGACAAAAATAAAAGATAATTACAATTGTAAGCCATAATGGGAACATGATTAAATAAACAATATAAAACAATTACATGCAATTTGAGGGGGGGGGTGTCAAGCAGAGTGATGCAGTAAGTGAAAGTGCATGCATGCATATGTTTTATCCAACCGGCCAGTCTGTGTCTTTTGGTTGGTGCCTTTAATCCATTTACATTTAAAGTAATCCATTACATTTAAGATAATGATTGATATGAATGATTCTATTACCGTTTTCTTAATTGTTTTGGGATTATTTTCTGTAGGTCTTTTCCTTCTCTTGTGTTTCCTGCCCAGAGAAATTCGTTTAGCGTTTGTTGTAAAGCTGGTTTGGTGGTGCTGAATTCTCTTAACTTTTGCTTGACTGGAAAGCTTTTGATTTCTCCATAAAGTCTGAAGGAGAGTCTTTCTGGATAGAGTGTTCTTGGTTGTAATTTCTTGCCTTTCATCACTTTAAATATATCATGCCATTCCCTTCAGCCTGTAGAGTTTCTGTGGAGAAATCTACTCATAGCCTGATGAGAGTTCGCTTGTGTGTTAATTGTCATCTTTCCTCTGTCTTTAATTTTTGTCAGTTTGATTACTGTGTGTCTTGGTGTGTTCCTCCTTGGGTTTATCCTGACCGGGACTCTCTGTGCTTCCTGGACTTGGCTGACTATTTCCTTTCCCATATTAGGGAAGTTTTCAGCTGTTTTCTCTCCATATATTTGCTCAGGCCCTTTCTTTCTCTCTTCTCTTCCTGGGACCCCTATAATATGAATGCTGGTGTGTTTAATGTTGTCCCAGAGGTCTCTTAGGCTGTCTTCATTTCTTTCCATTCTTTTTCCTATGTTCTGTTCTGCAGCAGAGATTTCCACCATTCTGTCCTCCCGGTCAATTATCCGTTCTTCTGCCTCAGTCATGCTGCTATTAATTCCTTCTGTTTCTATTTCCTTCTTTATTCCGGAGAAGGCGATGGCACCCCACTCCAGTACTCTTGCCTGGAAAATCCCATGGAAGGAGGAGCCTGGTGGGCTGCAGTCCATGGGGTCGTGAAGGGTCGGACAGGACTGAGCGACTTCCCTTTCACTTTTCACTTTCATGCATTGGAGAAGGAAATGGCAACCCACTCCGGTGTTCTTGCCTGGAGAATCCCAGGGATGGGGGAGCCTGGTGGTCTGCCGTCTATGGGGTCACACAGAGTCAGACACAACTGAAGTGACTTAGCAGCAGCAGCAGCAGCAGTGTGTTATTCACCTCTGTTTGTTTGTTCTTCAATTCTTCCAGGTCTTTAGTAAGCATTTCTTGTATCTTCTCAATCTTTGCCTCCATTCTTTTCTCAAGATCCTGGATCATTTTCACTATCACTCTTCTGAATTCTTCTTCTGGAAGGTTGCCTATCTCCACTTCATTTAGTTGTTTTTCTGGGGTTTTATCTTGTCCCTTCATCTGGGACATAAGTTTCTGCTTTTTCATATGATTGACTTTCTTTCTTTCTTTTTTTTGAAGAAAGGGATACTCACTTTTTATTTGCTCCTGGTAGAATCTCAGGGAACAATAATTGAGATAGACAAGCCCAGACAACTGGCTTTCTGTTGAGGCAGCACTAGTACAAGAAATCATGGCATCAGTCACTCCAACAGCTTTCCAGCTTCCCAGCAGCTCAACACAGATGCAGACAGTCACTGTGCACACAGCAGCTGTGAGCATGCTCTCAGTCTCCATGGCAAGATGTCAGAGGCTCTGGCTCTGTCCTGAGTAGCAATATGGATGGACTTCTGCAGTTCCAGAGGTTATTTAGCATTTTGGCTTCCCTTGTAGCATCCTTGGTGGTGGTTCCTTAGGCAAGTTCAGTAGCATAGCTGTCCTGGACTCCCAGTTAAATTAATTAAAAAAAGTTTTTTTTCTTTTGAAGAATAATTGCTTTACAGAATTTTGTTGTTTTCTGTCAAACCTCAACATGAATCAGCCATAAGTATGGGGTCGCTAAGAGTCAGACATGACTGAGCAACTTCACTTTCACTTTTCACTTTCATGCATTGGAGAAGGAAATGGCAACCCACTACAGTGTTCTTGCCTGGAGAATTCCAGGAACAGAGGAGCCTGGTGGGCTGCCGTCTATGGGGTCGCACAGAGTCAGACCTAATTGATGCAACTTAGCAGCTGCAACAGCATACATATATCCCCTCCTTCCTGAACCCCACTCCCATTTCCCTCCCCATCCCACCCCTTTAGATTGATACAGAGACCCTATTTGAGTTTCCTGAGCCATATAGAAAATTCCCGTTGGCGATCTATTTTACATGTGGTATGTAAGTTTCCATGTTACTCTTTCCATACATCTCACCCTCTCCTCCCCTTTCCCCATGCCCATAAGTCTATTCTCTATATCTGTTTCTCCATTGCTGCCCTGAGAATAAATTCTTCAGTACCATTTCTCTAGATTCCATGTATATGCATTAGTGTACGATATTTATCTTTCTTTTTCTGACTTACTTTACTCTGTATGATAAATTCTAGTTCAACCACCTCATTACATCAGACTCAAAGGCATTCCTTTTTATGGCCAAGTAATATTCCATTGTGTATATGTACCACAACTTCTTTATCCAGTCATCTGTCGATAGACATCTAGGTTGCTTCCCTGTTCTAGATATTGTAAATAGTGCTGCAATGAACAATGAGATACATGTATCTTTTTCAATTTTGGTTTCCTCAGGGTATATGCCTATGAGTGGGATTGCTGGGTCATGTTTTATTCCTAGTTTTTTAAGGAATCTCCATACTGTCTTTCATAGTGGCTGTATCAATTTACATTCCCACCAACAGTGCAAGAATGTTCCCCTTTCTCCACACCCTCTCCAGCATTTGTTGTTTGAAGACTTTTTGATGAGGGCCATTGTGACCTGTGTGAGGTGATATCTCATTGTAGTTTTGATTGGCATTTCTCTAATAATGAGTGATATTAAGCATCTTTTCACATCATGATTAACTTTCTGTAATACAGTTTTTGTTTTAGCTGCTGGAAGATTGTGCTTCTTGCTTCTGTCTTCCCTCTGATGGCTGAGGCTGAGAGGCTTGTGTAAGCTTCTTCATGGGAGGGACCAGCAGTGAGAAAAACTGGGTCTTTCTCTAGTGGGCAAGGCCATGCTGAGGTGGTTGTTTGGCTTGAGGTGACCCAGCCCTGGGGTCTACAGGCTCTATGGTAGGGTTAATGGTGACCTCACAGAGCTGACGGTGGCTCAGATCATGAACTTATTGCCAAATTCAGACTTAAATTGAAGAAAGTAGGGAAAACCACTAGACCATTCAGGTATGACCTAAATCAATTCCCTTATGATTATACAGTGGAAGTGAGAAATAGATTTAAGGGCCTAGATCTGATAGATAGAGTGCCTGATGAACTGTGGATGGAGGTTCATGACATTGTACAGGGGACAGGGGTCAAGACCATCCCCATGGAAAAGAAATGAGAAAAAGAAAAATGGCTGTCTGAGGAGGCCTTACAAATAGCTGGGAAAAGAAGAGAAGCAAAAAGCAAAGGAGAAAAGGAAAGATATAAGCATCTGAATGCAGAGTTCCAAAGAATAGCAAGAAGAGATAAGAAAGCCTTCTTCAGCGATCAATGCAAAGAAATAGAGGAAACCAACAGAATGGGAAAGACTAGAGATCTCTTCAAGAAAATTAGAGATACCAAGGGAACATTTCATGCAAAGATGGGCTCGATAAAGGACAAAAATGGTATGGACCTAACAGAAGCAGAAGATATTAAGAAGAGGTGGCAAGAATACACAGAATGACTGTACAAAAAAGATCTTCATGACCCAGACAATCACGATGGTGTGATCACTCATCTAGAGCCAGACATCCTGGAATGTGAAGTCAAGTGGGCCTTAGAAGGCATCACTATGAACAAAGCTAGTGGAGGTGATGGAATTCCAGCTGAGCTATTTCAAATCCTGAAAGATGATGCTGTGAAAGTGCTGCACTCAATTTGTCAACAAATTTGGAAAACTCAGCAGTGGCCACAGGACTGGAAAAGGTCAATTTTCATTCCAATTCCAAAAAAAGGCAATGCCAAAGAATGCTCAAACTACCGCACGATTGCACTCATCTCACATGCTAGTAAAGTAATGCTCAAAATTTTCCAAGCCAGGTTTCAGCAATACATGAACCATGAACTCCCTGATGTTCAAGCTGGCTTTAGAAAAGGCAGAGGAACCAGAGGTGAAATTGCCAACATCTGCTGGATCATGGAAAAAGCAAGAGAGTTCCAGAAAAACATCTATTTCTGCTTTATTGACTATGCCAAAGCCTTTGACTGTGTGGATCACAATAAACTGTGGAAAATTCTGAAAGAGATGGGAATACCAGACCA
>SJYT01051287.1:454939-488969 GCA_006410635.1 Cephalophus harveyi | reverse complement strand
GTCTTTAGGATTTTCTATGTAGAGGATCATGTCATCTGCAAACAGTGAGAGTTTTACTTCTTCTTTTCCAATTTGGATTCCTTTTATTTCTTTTTCTGCCCTGATTGCTGTGGCCAAAACTTCTAGAACTGTGTTGAATAGTAGCGGTGAAAGTGGGCACCCTTGTCTTGTTCCTGACTTTAGGGGAAATGCTTTCAATTTTTCACCATTGAGGATAATGTTTGCTGTGGGTTTGTCATATATAGCTTTTATTATGTTGAGGTATGTTCCTTCTATTCCTACTTTCTGGAGAGTTTTTATCATAAATGGATGTTGAATTTTGTCAAAGGCCTTCTCTGCATCTATGGAGATAATCATATGGCTTTTATTTTTCCATTTGTTAATGTGGTGAATTACATTGATTGATTTGCGGATATTGAAGAATCCTTGCATCCCTGGGATAAAGCCCACTTGGTCATGGTGTATGATCTTTTTAATGTGTTGTTGGATTCTGATTGCTAGAATTTTGTTAAGGATTTTTGCATCTATGTTCATCAGTGATATTGGCCTGTAGTTTTCTTTTTGTGGCATTTTTGTTAGGTTTTGGTATTAGAGTGATGGTGGCCTCATAGAATGAGTTTGGAAGTTTACCTTCCTCTGCAATTGTCTGGAAGAGTTTGAGTAGGATCGGTGCTAGCTCTTCTCTAAATTTTTGGTAGAATTCAGCTGTGAAGCTGACAGACTTTATTTTGGGGGGCTCCAAAATCACTGCAGATGGTGATTGCAGCCATGAAATTAAAAGACGCTTATTCCTTGGAAGAAAAGTTATGACCAACCTAGACAGCATATTGAAAAGCAGAGACATTACTTTGCCAACAAAGGTCCATCTAGTCAAGGCTATGGTTTTTCCTGTGGTCATGTATGGATGTGAGTTGGACTGTGAAGAAAGCTGAGTGCCGAAGAATTGATGCTTTTGAGCTGTGGTGTTGGAGAAGACTCTTGAGAGTCCCTTGGACTGCAAGGAGATCCAACCAGTCCATTCTGAAGGAGATCAGCCCTGGGATTTCTTTGGAAGGAATGATGCTAAGGCTGAAACTTCAGTACTTTGGCCACCTCATGCGAAGGGTTGACTCATTGGAAAAGACTCTGATGCTGGCAAGGATTGGGGGCAGGAGGAGAAGGGGACGACAGAGGATGAGATGGCTGGATGGCATCACTGACTCGATAGACGTGAGTCTGAGTGAACTCCGGGAGTTGGTGATGGACAGGGAGGCCTGGCGTGCTGCGATTCATGGGGTCGCAAAGAGTCGGACATGACTGAGCAACTGAACTGAAGAGGGTTTATGCCAAAGGGGAACTTCCAGTGCCCCCATCCCTGTGGTGAGCCCCTGCTAACCCACTCCTCCACAGGAAGTCCTCCAACACTAGCAGATAGTTTTGGTTCAGTCTCCTGTGGGGTCACTGCTTCTCTCTGGGTCTTGGTGTGCACAAAATTTTGTTTGTGCCCTCCAAAACTGGAGTCTCTGTATCTCCTGGTCCTCTGGAAGTCCTATAATCAAATCTCACTAGCACTCAAGGCCTGATTCCCTGGGGATTCCCAGTCCCTTTGTCAGACCCCCAGGCTGGGAAGCCTGATGTTGGGTTCAGAACCTTGGCAACAGTGTGAGAACTTCTTTGGTATTATTGTTCTCCTGTCTGTGGGTCACCCACCTGGCAGGTATAGGATTTGATTTTATTGTAATTGTGTCTCTCCTACCTTCTCGCTGTGGCTTCTTCTTTATCTTTGGATGTGGGTATCTTTTTTTTGGTCAGTCCCAGTATCCTCCTGTCAATGGTTTTCCAACAGCTAATTGCAAACTTGGTGCTCTCGCAGGAGGAGATGAGCACACGTCCTTCTACTCCACCATCCTGAACCAGAAGCCTGCACTTCTCTTTGGACCTAGTTATTCCATTGCTGAGAATTTATTTCATGGATATACTTGCACACATGCATAAGTAAATCTGTATAAGGACATTTATTCCTGCTCCAGAAAAATGAGGCAGCTCTATGAGTACTCCTATGGGTTTATAAGATAAGGGCTAAACCCCCTCTCCATATGATCACATGATTCTCTTCTAATTAAAACCCAGAGTCCTTTATTTAAATTTTGGCTTTAATATGTCCTTTGGGAAAAGAGATGAGGGTTATAGGTAAACATAATGGGAGATCGTTTCTGCTCAGTTTTTCATTTTCTCTACAAGTATGGAGTTTTTGTTTTTTTAATTTTCAGGTAAGATTTTCTGATAGAATTGTATTCAATAATTGTTTTATCTACTGTTTTTCTCTGACTTTGAGGAGATGCAGGGTATATATAGCTAACCCAAGTGTGTCAGGTGGGCTTTAGGAGCTATTGGAGGTTTAATGAGAACAGAGTGAGAGGTGTCATGTGGTGCTTCTTTGCCGAAAGCAAATGGCAGAGGCTCTACCTGTCCAGACCTCTTCATCTTCTCTTATCAGGCCCACAGAAACCATGGGGCCCTGCCTAGTTGTTATGGCCCCAAAACTCAACCTGGTTGAGTGGAAAGAATCCATAGCACTAGGGCACTACTGGCCCAGCTCCAGCTGCCCCTGCAGCATTAGTATGGATGGAGTCACGTTTTCATGGTGGATCCCAGTTCTCTCTTTAGAAAATGATTCTCATGTTGGACATGAATGAGAACCACCTGGGAGAGCTTGTTATAAATACAGACTTTGACCTCACTCATCAGTACAGCAAATCAGTATGATCTGAGGTGGGTTCAAAAATCTGAATTGTAACTGGTAGTGAGAGAAATTATTAAGGCTGGAGTGACATCACGAATATAAAGGGTCACCCCAAGCCACTGTCTCTTCTCCACCCAAGTGTTGTTGCAAAACCGTGATGGGAAGAAGGGAATCATCCAAGTAATATGGTCAGTCAGGTGGAAGAGCAGAGTAAGTGCCTCCTCAATCCCTCCTGTCACTGCTTCAGCACTAAGTGCTCTTGACACCCACTTACACCCTCTGAGTTTTAGAACAGCTTTTGGAAATGGGCAGAAGTAAGTGCAGTGTTTCTCTGCAATCTTTACATGTAATCACAAAACCATTTGAAATTCTTCTGTGGAGTTAAAGGAGAAATAGGGAACATGGAGAAAATCTTCCAATTCGCTATAGCCATTGCAAGTGATTGACAGTGAAACCAAAATGTCAGAAGACAGTGTAAATAACTCAGAGTAAACCTCATGCCAGTGGCCCATTCCCATGAATGGGCATCCTGACAGTCAGGAGATGAGGTCAAACAGTGACGTGTCACATCTGAGGAGTCAACTTTGTGTGATAGATGGGTCAAACATGGGCCTGCTGAGCTGGTGATGGATGTCACCTACATGGAGCCCAAGGCCCACAGGATCCATGTAATGAAAGAAAATATTTAGAAAATGAATTAAATAGGCTCCTCTGAAAGTTCTTTTTCTTTTTCCTTTTGTTCAAATTACCCTAAATGATGCTACCATGGATATCTCATTATTTAAAATATTTCCTTAAAATTCTATATATCTGTGTCTCTTTTGCTGTCTCGCATACAGGGTCATCATTGCCATCTTTCTAAATTCCATATATATGTGTCAGTATACTGTATTGGTGTTTTTCTTTCTGGCTTACTTCACTCTGTATAATAGGTTCCGGTTTCATCCATCTCATTAGAACTGATTCAAATGAATTCTTTTTAATGACTGAGTAATACTCCATTGTGTATATGTACCACAGCTTTCTTATCCATTCATCTGCTGATGGACATCTAGGTTGTTTCCATGTCCTGGCTATTATAAACAGTGCTGCAATGAACATTGGGGTACATGTGTCTCTTTCAATTCTGGTTTCCTCAGTGTGTATGCCCAGCAGTGGGATTGCTGGGTCATAAGGCAGTTCTATTTGCAGTTTTTTAAGGAATCTCCACACTGTTCTCCATAGTGGCTGTACTAGTTTGCATTCCCACCAGCAGTGTAAGAGGGTTCCCAGACTCTGTGGGAGAGGGAGAGGGTGGGATGATTTGGGAGAATGACATTGAAACATGTATACTATCATGTAAGAATGAAGCACCAGCGTATGTTCAATACAGGATACAGGATGCTTGGGGCTGGTACACGGGGATGATACACGGGGATGATCCAGAGAGATGATATGGGGTGGGAGGTGGGAGGGGGATTCAGGATTGGGAGCTCGTATACACCCATGGTGGTTTCATGTCAATGTATGGCAAAACCAATACGGTATTGTAAAGTAAAACAAAGTAAAAATAAAATTTTAAAAAAAGAAGAAGAAAAAAAAATAAAATTATAGATTGTTAAAAAAATAAAAAAAAATAAAATAAAATATTTCCTTAAAATTATAAACTAGTAAAGAAATTTTAGACAATAGGGCAAGAAAACTTTTTTGTCACTTGTAGAGCATTCCAAATCTCCCTCCACTTGCAGATACTGTGTTACATATTTATAATCAATGTGTCAACAGTTTTCATCTAATATTATATGCATTTTCATGCTTTGGGTATATCTTCAAAAATGACTGAGTAGATTGACTCTCCTTAATTATTTTTTAATTTTCAAATAATTTACTTCAACTATTTACTAAAATAACTTCCTTTTTAATAATGAAATATATTAAACCTATAAGTATTATGGAGAATGGTATAGGAAATACCCATGTCCCTATGACCTACAATCAACAATGTCTTCATGGTAGTTTTAACTATAACCTTAGAAGGATAGATGATGTAATGTTAGGATGAACATCTGGACTTCCAGATGTGGTTTCACCTGCAAAATGGCTCATTAAGTTTAATAAACTCTGTTTTCCCTACACAGGATTTTTGAAGGTAAACAACCTCTGTTGGTTATCACAGATCCAGACATGGTCAAAACAATACTAGTGAAAGAATGTTATTCTGTCTTCACAAACCGGAGGGTAGGCATCCATTTTTATTTTAATTTAAAATTTATTTGTCTCTTAGATATGCATTTTGAAATATATTATAAATTCATAGGATGTTGTCAAAAGAGAAAAATACAAAGAGACTGCATGTCATGTAACTTTTGTCCTGATTTCTGCAACAGCAATACATCAATTAATTAGAATATAATTTCAAAGCAGAAAATTGACATTCATACTATTCATGGAGCTTATTCTGATTTCATCAGTTTCATGTTCACTCATTTGTGTATGTTTTGCTCTATGAAAATGTATCCTAGATGTAGATTAGTGTAGTTACCATGGCAATCAATGTATAGAACTGTTCCATCCCTACAAGACTCCCTCTTACTATTCTTTTATAGTCATGGCTTGTAGCTTGCTTTCTCCTCTTATCAAGGTCTTTAGCAAACATTGTTCTTTAAATTTTGATAAATGATTTATCAATTTTCTCTTTTATGGATTTTGCCTTTGTTGTCAAGTCCAAAATATCTTGACCTAGCCCCAGGCCCTGAAGATTATCTCCTATTTTTTCCTAAACATTAAATCATTTTCTGTTTTATATTTAAGTCTATGATCCATTTTATGTTAGGTTTTGTGTAATGTATGAGGTTGTCTTTTTTTTCTTTTGCATCTAAATGTCTGATTTGCTCCAGCACCATTTATGGAAAGACTGTCCATTAAAAGTAATTTATTTATTTTATATTTTGCTCCCCTGGGTCTTCATTGCTGTGCTTAGGCTTGAGCCTGGCAGTGTGCAGGTGTGTGGCTGCAGAGGTTAGTTGTGGGCAGGAATGTCAGTGCAGCTGAGTGACAGTAGTAAGGACTGGCTTTAGGCATCTGAGCATCAGCAGGGGCCTCTGATGGTGTTTTGCACATGCGCATCAAAAAAGATTGGCTGCTGGTGTGGATCCTGGGTCTTATAGCATCAGTGGTGGCACTAACTGGGCAGCTCTAGTGGGGCTGGCGGCAGTAGGGTAGGACTCATGCAACTGCCTTAACATCATGAGTGTTGAATTAAAGGTGGCTGATTGATCAGTTGATTGGGAGAAAGGCTACAGGCACTGGTCAGTTTCAGTGGGATCAGAAGCTGCACATGGGTCTTCCTTTCCCTTTCCTGCCCCTTCCCTCCCCTCTCCTTCCCCTGCCTGCCATCTCTTCCTGGACATTCCAGTCCTAAACCCGTAGGTGGGCCACAGAAGGTGGGCAGCCTCACACGTCAGGGTGGGGCCAGAGAAGGAGGGCAGTGGCTCCAAGTCAGAGACTGAGTAGGGAGGGGAGGGTGTCCACAGGGATGGCAGCCGGGCACGGGTGAGGGAACCCAAAATGCTCACTTGCGGGGGTGGCCTGTAGGGTGAGGGAGCATCAGGAGCGGAAAGGGATGGATCATGGATTGGGTCCATAAAGGAGGATTGATCAAGTAATACAGAAAGGATGATGGGAGCCAGCATTCTCACTGTTGGAGAAAAAGTCATAGGTTCGGAGACTGAGAAACTAGACTAAACCCTGTGGAGTCACTGACTGAACTATCCATATAAACCCATGCTTTTCTATGTAGATAGATGATAGCAGGCCAGATGATATAGGCCGGTGATAGACAGATGCAGATATAGACAGACAGGTGTGTGTGTGTAGCTACAAAAGCGCATAATACCTACTGCTTTCCACTGATGTAGTATAGACACCTGAGCAGCTGCAGGGGTCTGGGATGGGGTTTTTGCACATGCCCAGCCCAAAAGATTGGGGCTGGCAGCCAGTGTGGATCCTGGGTCTCAGGGTGTCACTGGCTGGAGCAGCTCTGTTGGAGTTGAGGGGGAAGACAGGACTCAGGAAATTGGAATCTGCTAATGTAGACCCCTGGGAAGTAATCAGCACCAAAATTTTCAGGGGTTTTCCAATGACTATCCTGGCACTAGGCTTCGTCATAGCAAAGTTTCTGGGGTTTTCTGCAAAGCAGGTTACAGGAAACCATAGTCACTCCTGCTGCGTGGCTGACACTGGTAGTCCCTGCCCTTCTTCTTTGTTTCTAGTTGTCTCTGGTTGTCTCGGCTCTGCTCCTCTCTGGGTGGGGTGAAAGCAAAGCAGGTCATTTGTGCAATATTCTGAAAGGCTGGAAAAACTGGTCACTCTTCATGTCATCTCTTTTAGTTTTTCTCTTTTCCAGCAAGGGAAAATGTCTCAGGCTGGGGAATTTCCTGTTGATGCTGAGCAGTGCTCGCCTAGGGGAAGGGATGATCCAAACAAAATGTAACTCTTCTCCTTACTCTTTCTGCGAGTTATTTTCAAGTGTGGTCTGTTATATTGCTGACACTTTTTAGACCTCATTTCATTTACTGTGAGCTGTCCAGTTGTGAGACAACAAAGGCTGGAGTCTCCTACTCTACCATCTTGGTGATGTCACCTTGGTATTTCATCATTACAGAGATGTTAGCTGTAGGTTTTTTTATGTAGATGCTCTTTATCAAGCTAAAGAAACTTGTCTTTCTCATTTGTGAGCTTTGTCAAAAACGAGGGTTGGAGGTATCCATTTTAAAGCAAAATATAAATGTGAAAGATTGAGGAAATTTTAAAACAGGTTGGCTTCATAAGCCTGTTCCAAGATGAGAAATAGAGTTATCTTCTTTACCCTTCTATTCCTGGGGGAAAATATTTTCCATATCACTGCATAATTTTTTCAGAATAGCAAGTAGATTCCTAATCTTTTGTGTAGGTAGTACTAAAAAAAACCCCACCATATCAGCACATTCCTTTTCAAGTTGGTCAGCCTGTAAATATATGTAAATACAGAAGTAATCTGAGGCAAAATGCAGTCTGCCAAGGCTATCTGGCTGGCTGTCACCAATCCCTTCTCTGCATAGCCCAGGAAGATGAACTAGACCTTATTCCCTTCTATCCCCCTGGAAGAACCCTTTCTGTACTACATGGGTCATTTGCGTTTAAAAGGAGATTGGAATATGAAGGCTGGAAACCACGTGAAGTGGCCAAATGTCTACCACCTTCGCAGGAACCTAGACATTCAGGATAAATGTTTATTGTGCATCTGGTACTATGTAGATAGTCACTAAAGATTTGTTGAATACATTGTCCCCAAATTATTAACAAATTTTCAACAACTGTTGAGACTTCCAAAACTTAGGTAGGGTAAAATGTGTTTTGCTTTCAACTCTAGGTTTTTGGTCCATTGGGAATTATGAAAAATGCCATCACTGTGGCTGAGGATGAACAATGGAAGAGAATACGGACATTGCTGTCTCCAACCTTCACCAGTGGGAAGCTCAAGGAGGTAAAAGAAGAGGGTTTTCCATGAGCAACTTAAAGAATAAGGTAGAAAATAAATTCATAGTCCCTGTCCAAGGAGTGGTGTGCCAAATTTGAGTTTCCTAAAATGGTGTTTATCTTCATATCCTAAAAGAGACCTCTTCAGATTCATAATAAAATGTCACTTATGCCTCCATGCCCATGAAAATCAGGTTCTTCTAAAACTTGAGTCTCCACATTTAACTTCCAGTGCTGTTGTGTTTTGTGTCTAGATGTTCCCTATCATTGGGAAGTATGGAGATGTGTTGGTGAGGAACCTGAGGAAGGAAGCAGAGAAAGGCACGTCCGTCAACATGAAAGAGTAAGTAGGGGTGAAGCTGGGGTCCTCTGAGCTCCATGGAGACCCTTGTGTTTCCTGCCTTGGAGCCAAATTCCTACTGCTGAGTTACTCTAGTGACCAAACAGGAGTAAGTATATGGTTTACAACTCCGACTGGCCACCCGAGAATGAGTGGTGGCTCATGAAAGTATCAGAAGGTATCTTCTGTGTACATGAGCCAGGGTTAATTTATCTACTTAACTGTCACCTTGGATATCCTAGGAGACAAAAATACAGTTTGGTCTTAAGTTGGGGAGCATAATGCCTCCATCTCTGTTGTTTTTTCAAGATTGCTTTGGCTATTTATGGTCTTGTATGGTATTTTTTTGGGCCACAAAATCACTGCAGATGGTGATTGCAGCCATGACATTAAAAGATACTTACTCCTTGGAATGAAAGTTATGACCAACCCAGACAGCATTTTTCTTCTGTGTGCGTGAGCCAGGGTTAATTTATCTGTTTAACTGTCACCTTGGATATTCTGGGAGACAAAAATACACAGTTTGGTCTTAAGTCAGGGAGCATGATGCCTCCATCTCTGTTGTTTTTTCAAGATTGCTTTGGCTATTTATGGTCTTATATGGTTCCATATAAATTTGAGGATTATTTGTTCTAGTTCTGTGAAAAGTAACACAGGTATTTTGATAGGGATTACATTAGATCTATAGATTGGTTTGGGTAATATGGACATTTTAGCAACATTAATTATTCCTTTCCATGTACATGAGGTATCTTTCCATTTCTTTGTGTCATCTTCAATTTCCTTCATTGTTTTATAGTTTTCATAGTATAGGTCTTTCACTTCCCTGGTTCAGTTTATTCCTAGGTATTTTATTCTTTTTGATGTGATTTTAACAGGATTGTTTTATCATCTTCTCTTTCTGGTAGTTCTTTATTATTGTATAGAAAAGCAACAGATTTCTGCATATTAACCATGTACCTGCCACTTTACTGAATTTATTTATTCTAGTTTTTTGGTAGAAGTTTCTATGTAAAAGTATCATTTCATCTGCAAATAGTGATAGTTTTACATGTTCCCTTTCAATTTGGATGCTTTTTATTTCTTTTTCTTGTCTGATTTGTGTGGCTAGGACTTCCAATACTACATTGAATAGAAGGGGTGAGAGTGGGCATCCTTGTCTTGTTCCTGATTTTAACGAGTATGGGCTATTATAAACAATGTTGCAATGAACATGAACCTGTATGCGAGACAGCAAAAGAGACACAGATGTATAGAACAGTCTTTTGGACTCTGTGGGAGAGGGAGAGGGTGGGATGATTTGGGGGAATGGCACTGAAACATGTATAATATCATATAAGAAATGAATCGCCAGTCTAGGTTTGATGCAGGATACAGGATCCTTTGGCTGGTGCACTGGGATGACCCAGAGAGATGGTACGGGGAGGGAGGTGGGAGGGGGGTCAGGATGGGGAACACGTGTACGCCCGTGGTGGATTCATGTTGATATGTGGCAGAACCAATATAATATTGTAAAGTAATTAGCATCCAATTAAAATAAATAAATTTAAATTAAAAAAAATTAAGTATGGATTAAAAAAAAGAGTATGGGCACAAAAACAGACACAAAGATCAATTGAACAAAGTTGAGAGCCCCAAAATAAACCTGTACACTTATAGTCAATTAATCTATGATAAAGGAGGCAAGAATAAACAATGGATTAAAGACAGTCTTTTCAATAAGTGTGTTGGGAAAACTGGACAGCTACATGCAAAATAATGAAATTAGAACATTTCCTCACACCCTATACAAAAACAAACTCAAAATGGATTAAAAACCTGATTGTAAGACTGGAAACCATAAAAACATGGAAGAAACAATAGGGAGAATGAATGCTCTTTGACATAAATCATAACTGTACATTTTTGGATTTGACTCTTAAGGCAAAGAAAAGAAGAGCAAAAATAAACAAATGGTGCCCGGTTAAACTTAAAAATCTTTTGTACAACAAAGTAAATTATTAATAAGATGAAAAGACAACCTGGTGAATGGATGGGAGAAAATATTTGCAAATGATATGATAAAAGGTTAATATCAAAAATATATAAATATCTCATACAACTCAAAATCTGAAAACCAAACAACCCAGTGAAAAATGAGCAGAAGATCTTAATAGATATTTCTTCCATGGAAGATATACAGTTGAAAAGGTGCTCAACATTGCATATTATCAGAGAAATGGAAACCAAAATCACAAAATCACCCACCACCTGTAAGAATTACTATCATCAGAAAGTTTACAAATAGCAAATGTTGGTGAGGATGTGGAGAAAAGGGAACCCTGGTATAAGGTCAGTAGACATGTAAATTGATGTAGCCACTGGGGAAATCATATGAAGGTTTCTCCAAAAACTAAAAAGAGAACTGTTTTGTGTGTGCTCAGTTGCTCAGTCATGTCCAACTCTTCACAACCCCATGGACTGTAGCCCACCAGGCTCCTCTGTCCATGGGATTTCCCAGGCAAGAGTACTAGAGTGGGTAGCCATTTCCTTCTCCAGAGGATCTTCCTGATCCAGGGATCAAACCCAAATCTCCTGCATTGCAGACAGATTCCTTACTACTCAGAGACCTGGGAAGCCCGAGAACTTTCATATGATACAGCAATTCCACCCTGGGTATATATCCAATGAACATGAATACACTAATTTGAAAATGTACGTGTTTACATCAGCATTATTTACAATAGCTAGGATATGGAAACAACCTAAGTATCCACCAACAGATGAATGGATGAAGAAGATGTGGCAGGTGTACAAATATACACGTGCACACACACACACACACACACAAGAAATATTCAGTTCAGTTCAGTTGCTCAGTCGTGTCTGACTCTTTGCAACCCCATGAATTGCAGCACGCCAGGCCTCCCTGTCCATCACCATCTCCCGGAGTTCACTCAAACTCAAGAAATATTACTGAGTCATAAAAAAGAATGAAATTCTACCATTTACAATAACATACATGGACCTAGAAGATATTATGCTAAGTGAAATAAGTGAGAATGAAAAGTATTGCATGTTATCATGTATATATGGAATCTAAAAATAGAATGAATAAATATCAATATATAAAACCAAAACAGACTCATAGATGTAGAAAACAAACTGATGGTCATCAGTGGGGAGTAGGAAGGGGAGTGCAAGATAGGATAGAGGATTAAAAGGTACAAATTGCAATGTATAACATAATTGTGCTACAAAGATAGATTGTACATAACAGGAATGTAGTCAGTATTGACTATGCCAAAGCCTTTGACTGTGTGGATCACAATAAACTGTGGAAAATTCTGANGTGAGAGTTGGACTGTGAAGAAGGCTGAGTGCTGAAGAATTGTTCCTTTTGAACTGTGGTGTTGGAGAAGACTCTTGAGAGTCCCTTGGACTGCAAGGAGATCCAACCAGTCCATTCTGAAGGAGATCAACCCTGGGATTTCTTTGGAAGGAGTGATGCTAAAACTGAAACTCCAATACTTTGGCCACCTCATGAGAAGAGTTGTCTCATTGGAAAAGACTATGATGCTGGGGGGGATTGGGGGCAGGAGGAGAAGGGGATGACAGAGGATGAGATGGCTGGATGGCATCACTGACTCGATGTACGCGAGTGTGAGTGAACTCCGGGAGTTGGTGATGGACAGGGAGGCCTGGCGTGCTGCGATTCGTGGGGTCGCAAAGAGTCGGACACGACTGAGTGACTGAACTGAACTGAACTAAACTTTAAGTGAAGTATTTAAAATTGCACTTCTACACCTGAAACTAATGTGATATTGTATATCAACTCTGGTTTTGTGCTGAAGGAGAGTCAGCTCTGAGCACAGGTTCTGTGATGAGGTGAGACCCAGATCAATGTCCCCTTTCTTGACTCCCCAGGAAGAGTGAATTTGCTCCCTTTACTCTGCTCAGACACAGTCCACATACACCTTTTATTGCCCGTAGTCAAAGCACACTACTGTCCATTGTCTGATTATGGGTTCTATCTTTCTATGACTGAGCTCCTTGAGTTTGGCGGTTGCGGAGGAGGGGGGCGGTCTAACTTGCCTTAGTGTCCCCAACCCCCCAGCACAGGGGCAGTTGCATCATTCCACACCTCATACACACCTCAGGAGTGATAGTAGCAGACAGTCTTCCATGGTCCAGCAGGTGGTTCTGAGAGAGTGTGGCTCTTGACCTGTCTTGCATGGGCATGTAATTTTATATGATTTTCTTGTTGACTGTGTTGGATATGGTTAATTAGCTGGTCCCGATTTTAACTGTGTCTGTCTTTCTCTACTCAGCGTCTTTGGGGCCTACAGCATGGATGTGATCACTAGCACATCATTTGGAGTGAATATTGATTCGCTCGGCAACCCACAAGATCCCTTTGTGGAGAATGTCCAAAAGTTCTTAAGATTTAGTATCCTTGATCCATTTATTCTCTCAGTAGGTAAGTATCCTACTATGTTTCTTTTTCTGTATTCCTCCCTCAATCCCTCCTTCCCTCTCATTCTCTCTTTCTCCCTTCCTTCCTTCTTTTTCACAGGTTTATTGAGATATAATTCACATACCATCAATTCACCCACTTAAAATGTACAGTTCATTGGTTTTTACAACTAAGTGTCCATCGATGGATAAGTGGATCCAGAAAATGTGGTGTACACACACACACACACCAGAATACTATTCAGCCATTAAAAGGAAGGAAATCCTGCCATTTGCAGCAATGTGGCTGGATCTCAGTGGAGGGCATTATGCTCAATGAGATAAGTTAGACAGAGAAAGGCAAATATTTACATGATGAATCAAAAAGAGGAATCCAAATTCATTGAAAAACAATGTCAGATTTTTGGTTTCCAGATACAGGGTATGGGAGATAGGAGAATTGGATGATGGTAACCAAAAGGTACAAATTTCAGTTATTACTTAAATAAATACCCCTGGTGTGATATGCTTATAGCTATCCAGTTGTCTCAGCACCACTTGTTGAAAAGCCTATTTTGTCTCCATTAAATGGTCTTGGAAACATTTTCACTGTTAAGTTGACCATAGGCATGTGGGTTTATTTCTGGACTCAAAATTCTATTCCATGAATCTATATGTTCATCCTTAGGCCAGTACCACATTGCCTTGATTAATGTAGCTTTAAGGTAAGTCTTAAAATCTGGAAAGATGTGTCTTATAACTTTATTATTTTTTTCAGGAATATTTTGTCTTCTATGAGCTCCTTGCAATTTCATATGAATTTAATCTAAGATAGTCAGTTTCTTCAAAGAGGCCAGCTAAGTTTCTGATAGGGAATGTCTTATATCTGTTGATGTGCCATCTTGACAATGTAAATGTTCTGATTCATGAACATGGAACGTTTTTCACTTATTTACATCTTCTTTAATTTAGTTCAACAAGGTTTTGTGGTTTTCAGAGTGTAAATTTTACATATCTTTTATTCCTACTTATTCTATTCTTTTTGATGTTACTGTAAGTGGAATTCTTTTCTTATTGTCACTTTCATTTTATTTATTGCAATGTATAGAAATACAATTGATTTTGTATTTTGATCTTGTATCTTGAAGCCCTGCTGAACCTCTTTATTTTTTCTAATAGGTTTTTAGTGGTGTCCTTAGGATTCCCTGTATACAAGATCATGTTATCTGATGAGTTTTAGTCTTCATTTCCGATTTTTTAAAATTTATTTAATTTATTTATTTTTAAATATAAAGGGGGGAGTACCCCAATGTACATCACAGCACTGTTCATTTATTTTTAATTTATTTATTTTAATTGGGGTCTAATTACTTTACAATATTGTATTGGTTCTGCCACACAACAACATGAATCCACCACGGGAGTACACGTGTTCCCTATCCTGAACCCCCCTCCCACCTCCCTCCACGTACCATCCCTCTGGGTCATTCTGGTGCACCAGCCCCAAGGATCCTGTATCAAACCTGGACTGGCGATTTGTTTCTTATATGATATTATACATGTTTCAATGCCATTCCCCCAAATCATCCCACCCTCTACCTCTCCCACAGAGTCCAAAGACTGTTCTATACATCTGTGTATCTTTTGCTGTCTCGCATACAGGGTTATCATTACCATCTTTCTAAATTCCATATTACGTGAGTCTGAGTGAACTCCGAGAGATGGTAATGAACAGGGAGGCCTGGCGTGCTGCGATTCATGGGATTGCAAAGAGTCGGACACGACTGAGCGACTGAACTGAACTGAACTGAAGCTGGTTTATGAGATTATGGATGATACATTGGTAAAATGTGCACTTTCTGTATCTTCCTAAGGTTTACCAGAGAAAATACTATTTTATAGTGAAACGATGTGTATATGTTCATGCTGACAAGTGATTCAATTTCCCTATTAAAGAAAAAATGACTTACAAATTATGCTACCTATTTTGATACATAACATTAAGACTGTATTTTTGAATTTCTGGATTTTCTCCCTTACCACTGTAGAGGCCAAGGGAAGAAATCATAGGTTTTCCATATTCTTTTAAAATTCTCATTGGTGAAAAGTGTATGTATGTGTGTGTGTGTGTGTGTATTCTTGCCACTGTATTTTCACATACAGGAATAGATTCTAAATTCCCCCTGGGGTGATGATAAGATACCAACAACTCTATAATAACAACAATGCTTTCTAGATCATTTAACTTAAGAAAGAGGGTAGTCAATAGGATATTCAATAAAATTTCAGGTAGACTGTCACAGGGTACAAAATTATATTTATAAAGAATATGTTGTTTTCGAAGTACCGATGCCAACAAAGGCTGGAAGTGGAGGTTGAAGTAAACACAGCTTCTAATGAGAATTCTCCAACTGCAGCTTAAAACCAAAACCAAAATGAGCAACACACTAGGAAGATAATTTTGGGCTTTTCCCCTTCATTCACTGAATGATTTTACTGTCTCTCTTTTTGTTAAGTGCATACTCTGTAATGATAATTGAATCGTAATGGATAGATCATTGTCAGAAAATTCTGATTTTTTCCCCTCAGTTCAACATGTTTGATATGAATTTGTTACTTTAACCAATCTCTGCTTACTTTTTGGAATACTAAGGAGGTATACTTACATCTACTTATTTACATCATTTGAAAGTTTTTTTTTTCTTATTGGGTTTGTTATTCATCTTTTCTCTTTACAACATTCAAAGGTGACATTGACAGCTGTGAAAATAGCTATGATTTGTGACAGCAAAATTCAGAGAAATGAGAGTTGCTCCCAGCAGTCTCGGATCTTCTATTTCAAACAGGAGTCTTCCCCTAACACTATCCTCACTTGTGGAGGATTTTGATGGCCAAGAAGATAATCATCCAGTTAGAGAAGACACATTTCTCAACAAATATGTAGAAAGCACTGCCTTTGGGTCTGAATCAGTCTCAGTTCTGATGTCAATTCTTCTCTTCTTTGAGCTTCAGTCTCCCCATCTGTAAAATGGGGACATGCCAGTTCTCAGCTATTCTTGGAAGGATTAAATGAGCCACAGCTTGTGAATCCTTAAGACAGCCATTGGCCCAGTGTGAAGGGGAAACAAATGGTAACTTCATCATTATTATTTTTAATAACAATGTTATTCTTGGTTCTAATTCTAAACACATTTTTCAGTACTGCATGTGAAGCTTTGGTTATCCAGGTTTCCCATCCAGTACAAACTACTCTCCTGTATTGTGACAGAATTCACATTTACTAATTCAAGTGAAAACTACATGTGAATTGTAGGACCATAACTTGCTAATGAACACAGAGGACCCTCAGTCCTGATGGTATTACATCTTGTATTATGTAAATACCACTCAAATCACTCCTGGTCAAGGGTTTTGCTTGTCTTCCTGTCTTTTATTTCCTAAATTCCTTGAAGTTATATATGGTAATGTATAATAAACCATTAAAAGCCAAAGAAATTTTGATAAAAGCAAAAGAAAAATATACACCTAACAGATTTTTTAAAAAATCTTTTTTTTAAAAAGGTTTTTATTTTAATTGGAGGTTAATTACTTTACAATATTGTATTGGTTTTGCCAGACATCAACATGAGTCCGCCACAGGTATACACGTGTTCCCCATCCTGAACCCCCTCCCTTCTCCGTCCCTGCACCACGGACCACAGGGCACCCGGGATCTTAGTTCCCGGACCAGGGACTGAAGTGGGCCCCTTGCGCTAGCAGTGCAGAGTCTTAACCACTGGGCCACCAGGAGGTCCCTAACAGACATCATTTTTTTTAAAGTGGAAAAAGAAAAAAAAAGGCGGAGGGACCCGACTTTGCTGAGGAAAGGGCAGAGGGAGGGATTACTTTTTTCGATAGGAACTCAATCGGAGGCTATTCTCTGTCAAAGCCAATGGGGCTGGGGGTCTGATAGAATGCTCCCCTCTTCTGCCCAAACGAAAATACAAAAAAGAGAAGCCTATGTAGTCAGCAAAGCATTTTTTTTCAGACCGTAAAGGAGAAAGAACCTCCTCACATAGCAGCATTACCCCACTCATTCCAGTAGAGAATGAAAAGAGCAACAGCTAAAATCCCACCAAAGCAAAGAAATTCCCACCAATGAAGACCTGGGTTCCATCCCTAGGTGGGGAAGGTCCCGATCAGAACTACTGTTTCGGGGTAAAAAGAAAGTCAACCTTTTCTCCTTGTCTCTGCCCAGAAAGAATATCTTTGTTTTAGGCGCCGCCCCTGCAGACCTCACTATCTGAAGCTCAGCTCATATCCCAGCTCTTGGGGTCTCTCATACCTCTGTATTTCCATTGCACTTTGCTTGTATTATAGCAATGGTAGCCATTGTCATAAATCCTCTGACTGTTCTCCAAGTGTCCCTGTTTAACGGGATTCCACTCTGGGTTTTGTTCTCAACAATAGACTCTCTCCACATCCTCACCTCTGGCTTTCCAGATCACCTGTCTGCTGCCTTCCAAGTTAATGTCCCCATCCAAGATCTCGTCCTCAAACCCTAGAATCATGTCTTCAATTGCTAGATAACATCTACATGTCTAAAGATATCTCAAATTCAACACATCTAAAATCAAACCCCCAATTCCCTCAGCTCTCCATCATCTGCTTCTCTTTTTGAGATTGCTAATAGAGTGGATTGAGACATCCTCACCTATTAACTCAAGTGTTACACTCAAAAATTTAGGATGTTTTCATGATTTCCTCCTTTTCTCCTTTCTTCCAAATCCAATCACTGAGTCCTAACAGTGTAACTCAAATCTCCTAAATGTCTATACTTCTCAGTGTATTTACTGGTCCAATAAAGCCACTCACATTTCTCACTTTGAATCTGTTCATTTCCTCCTATTTTCTCCATATCTACTAGGTTTGCCTCTTGTATTATTAATTTTTTTTTGGTCCAGCTAACTCATACTATATCATAAAAAGTCAGCCCCCGTGTGTCCAGGTGATCCTTCTGTAACAATCTCATAGTGCAGAGTTTATAAGATATCTTCAGTTGCTCCCCAATGCATTATTTAGGACCCAAAAGGACAAATTCCTTAGCACAGCCTTCAAGATCTTTCATGTATAATCTGTTCACACAAGCCTTTCCTCCCATCGCCTCTCTGTACTCTCCTCTCTAGAAACTGCTTGCAGTGGCCCCAAAGACTTGAAATTACAATCTAGTGTTTCACAGTAGTGGGTCCAAGAAAAATGCTAGGTGTGACAAAGATCACTGGTAATGGAAAGTGGGGAGAATATGATGCTAAACTTATTGAAGTTAAACGATTGTCCTTTATTCTAAGATTATTCCTTTTTCTATGATCTTGGAGTTGAAATATCCTTTTCTTTTAAAATAATCATGGTGAGACTAGCTGGTTGTTTTAAGGATGATCTTGTCAATAAAAATATTTGGTGACTTTATATCCATTTCCTAAATAATTTTTGAAATTTAATTTCTCCATGACATTCAAAATACTAGAAACAACTACAGCTTAGAGGTGCTATTCTTCCTCTGGGAAACTGCTTTGACTTCTGATGTTGTCTGACAAACTCAGAGTTTTTTAGTACTCAGCCCCTCCATGGGCTTCCCTGGGGTGTCTCAGTGATAAAGAATCCACCTGCAATGCCGGAGACACAGGAGACATATGTTCGATTCCTGGGTCAGGAAGATCCCCAGGAGGAAGAAATGGCAACCCACTCCAGTACTCTTGCCAGGAAAATCCCATGGACAGAGGAGCCTGGTGGGCTACATTCCATGGGGTCACAAAGAGTCAGACACGACTGAGTGACTCAGCAGAAGCACAAGCAGTTCCAGGCGGCCCCAAACCTGGTACTTCTGAAGTACCCCAAGCTGGGGGTGCCTTGGTGCTCATCGCCCTATACTGCAGAGTAGCTATCTGTCTGTTTTCCTGCTATTCTGCAAGCAGAGTTTTTTTTTTTTTTTTAACTCTATTCTTGCTAACTCAGCATCTGATTTAATAAATTCCTGTTATTAAAAAAAAAAAAACGTAAATGACAGGAATCTGTGTTTGGGCTGGAGTTATTGGTATAATGGCTAATGCATTAACCATGTGTTAGACAGAGAACGTAATCTCTCTGTCGGGGGTCCCCCATTCACCCGAGGTGGAAAAGTTAAAATGTATAGGGACGTCCGAGATCCTGACAGGAGACGTATAAAACAAAGGACGTTTACGAATAACTTTAATTGACTTCCATCCCGTACCTCTTTCGTGCTTTAATTCTGTGACTTTTTAATTCTATTGTTTTCGTCCAATACACCCCTTTCAGTGAAATCGGTTTTCCGGGACCTGTTAATAAATTTCATTCATCTGATGGAAGTCCCCGAGTAAGTTTACGTGTATAAATTAGTAGATTACACATTCAGTTTAGAGTCTATATTAATTAAGTCGCACAGAATTGAAAAAAAAGGGAAACGTATAGTCGAAAGTAAACTACTCCGATTAAGGATTATACCAAGAACCACCGGGGTAGTCTTTTAAAAGTATAGACACTTACGATTCTTCTTTTTCTTCTCTAAAATACCCTCAGGGTACTAATCCCGTAGAAACTAAAGTCGATATATACATGATAAAGTTACTAAGGTTTTCCGTCGACTTTACACACCGAGGTGTAGAGAATGAAATCTTCTTTTGTGACAATCTAAAATGTCCTCCACCGACGAAAAAACGTCCAGTGTACACAATCACGGTTGTAAAGAGACTTCTCACCCACTGTTACTCTTCTGCACTAAAGTCCGACACCGCGACTTGTAATTAACGATTGAATTTCTTGTTTAATTTATCTAGAGTACACTAAACCTTCCTCGTTTAGTAATAAGAAATCTGACACTTTTATTCTTGTGGCATTCACCGAAATTGAAAATATTCGTTAGATCACTTTTCCGTTCTCCAGACCGGGGTCTATCTTTGGGTCCTCAGGAGAATTCCTTGTCGCAGTATAATACTTATATTTAGAGGATGTTTATGGATTCTTCTTTTACCTTGTGAACACGGAAACGATTTTACTACTTAAGTAAAAAAAGAGATTCCCAATAAATTGTGGAAGGTATTAAAATAATATTTACCGGGTTATTTTACGTACAATAAGTTATGTGCTATATTAGGAGGACAACTCATTTATGAGTAATGTGGTAATTTGTAAAACTAATGGGCATGTTTATGAGCATAAAGGGTTCTAATGAATAAATAAAATATTGTAACAGGCAAAACTGAAGCATTCAGCATGAAGGGGACATGGACCGCCAGGAGACCTCACTATCAAGACAGTTGACAAACTACAGAAATGTGGCTCTTCTTAGGGGCTTACTTGGGTAGAGAGACAGAATAGCACAGTGTAGAGGAAACAGCGATGACCTTGGAGCTGGGACCTGCATCCCTGTCTTCTACTGCCATTAACTAGGATTTCTAGATCTCACTTCCCATCTTTGAGATGAAGGGGTCAAAAGGCCTAATCTTCAAAAGACTATCTAATGAGAGGCTTCCCTGGTGGGTCGTGGTGAAGAATCTGCCTGCCAGTGCAGGAGACAAGGGTTTGATCTTTGATCCGGGAAGATCCCACATCCCATGGAGCAACTAAGCCCACGTACCACAACTATGGAACCTGTGCCCTAGAGCCTGGGGGCTTCAACTACTGAGGCCAACACACCTTAGAGCCCAGAGAAGCCACTGCAATGAGAAGTCCGCACAAGGCCAACAAGAGTGTAGCTCCGCCCCCCCCACCCCCCCAATAACTAAAAAAAAAAAAGAATTCAAAATTCGGTTTCTAAAATATTAGCTTTTGACTGCATGGTAATGTATGTTGAACTGTGCAAGCATATTGATGGTACACATATTTATGTTGATTTTGCTGTTTTCTCCTAAAATGCTGTTTGCAGCTGCTGATGAATATCCTAATAACTTGTTTTCAAGCTCCAGGAAAAAAAATAAAAGCTTGCATTTGTGTATTCATTATGTCTACCTGTCTTTGGCGGGAGGCGGATCAGTTTTGAGGATGAATATCTCACATTCGATGGTACACATCATGGCTCCATTTACAGTGCCAATCTGGCCTCTTGTCTGTGACAGAGGTGCTGTTATCAGTAATCCATGAAATGCTTCTTGTTCTTTTAATGAGTTTAACATTCAGCAGAGAGGAAAAAAAAAAAGCTATATGTGTTTTGGGGTACACTTGTTTACTTTCCCACCCTCTTCTCCTCCAAATAATAATCGTTGAAGTGCTCATACACTGTGAAAAAAAAAGAAGGGAAGCCCTGTGTTTGTGAAACCATACCTAGAAAATTTCAAGCTCTACTTGACCTTAGGGTCTCTGTTTTAATTTTGTTTCATAAAGGGAAATGGAAGTCTTAGGTTCAAGATGGTGTACCATTCATAGGTGAGACCTAGGAATTAATACATATATTAAAATTAAAATACAAAATTAAACACTTTCTACCAATAATAGCTTGTGGAAGGTGAAATGACTGATTTTGTAGTCATTCCTTGTTTGTTCTGATTTCAGTTGGGCTTTTTAGCTTCTAAACATGAAGTTTTAAAAATCATGATGTTTTGACTGTGCTCTTTATAGTATGCTATTTCACACAATAGTTTTTAAAGTTAGAATTTTATTTAGGGCCCTGTGTATTTAAAGCACTTAGATGTTTTGTTGTGTATGTGTGGGAGGGCCGGTGGGGGAGAGGGGCTGTTAGTATCTTTGCTGGATACATTTGGAACCCAAGACAGAGTCATAGGGTCATTTTCTAATTCTAGTGTCCATCTTTTCTCTTAGTCCAGTGCCTCACACAGAAAATGTTCATTACCTCCTGAATGAATGATCAGGCAAAGGCTGCTCTTCAAGTCCCAGAATGAGAATCAGCATTCCATGGGAATAATACTTCAGAAGCTAGTTATGAGTTCAAGTTGACATTTTAACAATATCCATTACAGGAATATCAAAATCTTCTAAAACACTCAAAATGTATGTGGAGCTTTGTAATTTTATTTTACTTTATTTGCAGCTATCTTTCAATTTGCCCTGCCTGCCATGCATATTGAATTCTAGAACCAGCTCTTTGAAATAGTCTGTTTACTTTAGCAAATGTACCCCTGGGCTGGGTCTTGAGCAGGTGTTTGGTGGATACCATAGTTGATTCTGTTTCAGCATCTGACATAGTGACAGTGATCTGACCTAAGAAGTTAACCAAATTTAGGAGAAAGAGTAAATGGCTTTTGTGCCAGGTAATTGCTGTACCTTTCATCTAAGTAATTGTGTGTGCTCAGTTGTGTCCAACTCTTTGTGACCCCATGGACTGTAGCCCACCAGGCTCCTCAGTCCATGCAATTCTCCAGGCAAGAATATTGAAGTGGGTTGCCATTTCCTACACCAGGGGATGGGACCCACGTCTCTTGCGTCTCCTGAATTGACAGGCAGGATCTTTACCTTTAGTGCCACTATAAATCTTCTGGCAATAATATTCTAGACTTTAAGGCTAATTCAGATGAAGGAGATGGGGACAACTTCAAATGTTACGAGAGACCCAGATGGTGCCTTGGAGAGGATGTTCTGCAGATCTGTAGAGATTGCTAGACATAGAAAAGATCTTTGCTTTCTATGGGGGGAAAAGGGAATCTCTTCATTTCTTTCACGTTATAAATCAAGAAAACAAGTCCCAGATAGAGAAAATAACCTCTCCAAGGAGCTTCTTCCATGAGACCCCAGTGTCTTGGTCAGACTAGGAAACTCAGGAATGATGACGGTCCTAGTGACAATTTCAAGATTTGCACATGTCCAAAATGGAGAAGTAAACTTTGTTGAAAACACATCATTCTTAAGGTACTTTCCTTTTAATCGTACTGAGGTCACCCCATGTGAGGAATAGTTTTGTGGAACTATAATGACACTGATCTGATACTGAACACATTTACAGGAAGCAGACAGGAAACGTTCAGCTAGATTCCCTCTTGAGAAGCCATGAACCCATCAATTCTGCAGCAGTTTTGCCCCACTGAGTTGTCTGTACTGCACACTTAAACCTTTAGCTGTAAAGCCACAACAGCCCCCTTGTGTCTGGAATTACCTTTCCGCAGGGGTGTTCTCCACGTGCTTCATATGCAGGGGACAGAGAAGGTCCTCAAGGTCAACCAAAGTTACAGGCAGAATCTATTCACTACAGTCTTTAGTAAAGGGGCTTCCCTGGTGGCTCAGATGGCAAAAAATCCGCCTGCAATGCAGGAGACCTGGGTCCAATCCCTGGGTTGGGAAGATACCCCAGAGGAGGAAATGGCAACCCACTTCAGTATTTTCACCTGGGAAATCTCATGGACAGAGGAGCCTGGTGGGCTACAGTCCACGGGGTTGCAAAGAGTCAGACATGACTGAGCGACATTCATTTTACTTTTCACTTTTGAGAAATATCCCCACCACCTCAACCCCTCTGTCTCACTTTCAGGTTAATCTACATTTTCCTTGATGATTATTTGACTATGAAAGCCTTTGCTTTTCTTTCTTTTAGTTTTTATTTTGCATTACAACTTTTGTTAATCCAATGAATTGCTCTTAAAACATCTTCACTTGCACTAGCTATTCTTTTTTTTTTCTTTTACTTTATTTTACTTTACAATACTGTATTGGTTTTGCCTTAAGCCTGACGTTCTGAAGAAGGCAAATTCTATCTTATCTTACATCTTTAAGAGATGAAGAAACAGACACACAGGTGTTCAGAACTTGCCCAAGGTTACATAATTATTTTGAGATGCAGCCTGTTTAGATCCCAAGGATTCTGGCTTTAGATTCAATGCTCTCCCCTTTTTATGTGTTGTGTCTATTTTTTGAATGCTAAAGCAATTTTAAAAAATGATCCATAGAATACACATTTTTCTTAATGATCTCCTGTATACAGATACTGAAGACCTTCCCAAGACCATCACTTCCCAAATTAATTAACATTCAGACTTGAATAAAACTCTGTGCTTGTATCAGAGCTGTGTTAACAAAAAGTTCTCAGAAAACAGCTTATTAAGTCTATCATTTTAAGTTATTTGTATTTTTACTAATGAGTTAGTGTTTTCTATGTGAAGTGAAATAACTATCGTAGGCACAGAATAAAAATCTTTGTTTCATTTTTTGAATTTTTAAAGCCCATAATGAATTGCAAGAGGTGAACTGCACAATAATGCCATAAAAATAAAACAGAAAACCTTTAAAGAGGTTTTCTGCATTCCAGAAAATATATACTTATCACAGATCATAAATGCAGTCTTGGATAATTTTAAACATATGGTAAGTTTCTTCTTAAGTACTTATATTTTAGGAACCTTAATTATGCTTTAAATCTTTTTCTCGTCACGGAATAATTTTGCCTTGAAAATTTGTGTAGGTAGAGCTGCTACTTCTTTCCATAATATTTATAGGAGTTGGATTGGCTTACAATTTGCAATTCATTAATTCAGAATATAATTCCCCATAAGTAAGGAGTTTCTTGTCTAGTTATTCAACTCAATAGTGCTTCATTACATTAAACTATGAGCTGCAAAAACAAACAAATTATTTCTCAAGCAGTTAACAGTCCATATGTTATAGAAACAGCCTGTGAAGGTGTTATACTTACTCATTCCTATGAAGTAATGCTTAGTATTTACTACTCAACTGTCAAGAGTAGCTATAAGCTTATTAAAACTTTTCTTGATTCCCACTAGGTTTCTTAATAAGGCTGAATGACTTCATGGTTTTTTTCTCCAAAGGAAAAAAGTGCCAGAGGGCCTTGTATTCTTGAGATGCTAGGATGAGCTGGTTTGATGTTATTTGCTTTTGTATTTAGAGCGACTAAATACAATTTTCAAAGAATTTCAATAGTCTATTTTCAAAATTAAATTTTGGAAACCTCTGTTCCATTCACCTCTCCTTCTGCCAGTCCTGAGGATCTCATCTCTGCTCAGAAATGCTTATTTAGGCTGGGTTTTTACATTTGGTAAGCACACTAAATATATTTCCTATCCTAAGGCAGTGGTATAGCATTTACTTACTTTTATATATTTCTTTCAGAATTATGGTTTATTAACTATTGCTTCACTGTAGAAGAATGAGAGTATAAAGGATAGCAACCATTCCTTTGAGTTTCATCAACTGCCTGCCTGCCTAAGGAATCTAATATAAAAAGCTAGGAAGCCTAGTGGACAGAACTAGTCTTAAAAAAAAAAAAAGCTAACTCTGACAGTAAAATGGTTAGAAGTCCTTTCCAGTTAAAACATCACATCCTTCAAATACTTCATATAAACTGTCCATTTTAGTATTATTTATAATAATAAAAGAACCCAACAGGGTCTAAATGTTAATTAATAGGAGAGCAGTTAAATACATCATGGTCCATCCATGTAATGAATATGATTCCCTCATCAAACAGAACTTGCTATGTTAACATGGAAAAAGTACAGGTATATTAAATTAAAAAAAAAAAAAGAAATTAAATTTGCAAAGTGATGTGCATAATGGACTGTAGACTGCCAGGTTCCTCTGTCCATGGAATTCTCCAGGCAAGAATACTGGAGTGGGGTGCCACCTCCTACTTCCGGGGATCCTCCTGACCCAGGGATCAAACCTGCATCTCCTGTGTCTGCTGTATTGGCAGGCGGATTCTTTACCACTGGGCAACCTGGGAAGCCTCATAATGTGATCATATTTGTGTAAAAAAAAATCAGTGGATTCAATATATGTATCTGCTAGTGCATATGAAGAAATTTCTGGGAAGATTTTTCATCATCATAATCATTATCATTATCACTTATTTAGCATTTATTCTATGCCCAGCACTAGGCTAAAAACTATATATGCATCCTTTCATCTAAGCCTCACAGTGATCCACTAGGTTAGAGACAAGCATTCACTCTGTTATAAACATGTTGAAACTCAGTGATAGGGGCTTAAGTTATTTGCTCAAGTTCCCAAAGCTAATCACTCATAGATCCAAGCTCAAAATCTATGCGGTTGGTTTCTACTGCCTGTTCTCTTTGCAAGCAAGCATGAACTCTCCAAAAAAGTTTTAAAATATGTGTTTGTAGAACTTTTTAAGCTTATTAATATTCTCTGTTTTCTCCCTCCTTCTATTTTCTTTATTCCACTCAAATTCTCCAGTAGAAAAGAATCAAATTTCAGAGCTAAAAGAATCTTAGAGACATGTAATCCAAGCTCCATTTTTGTTTGATTAACTAATTAATTAATTGTCTTTCTCAGTACCCCCTTTCCTTTTATATTGAGGTATGATAGCATACATGTTAGCTGCATTGTATGATAGCATACATGTTAGCTGCATTGTTAGTCAGCTTATACTTAAATTAACCGTGAATCATTTTAGCAGCCTGTGAAGTGGTAACTAGTCCATTTTGTGGTCTTTTGACACACTGTTTTTATAATTTGCATCATTGGCTAATTAGTTGATATTTAAAATTCTTTGACGATTTCTCTGTGGTTTCTCTCTTGATTTCTTTCCGAATATTTGTAAAAGAACAGTTCTGTATGCTTCCCTTGCTGTTGGAGTTCTCTGACGGTGTGTCTGCTTTCATCATTGGTTTTGATTTCCTGTCTCATCCTGTTGTCTGCTTACTCGTCATCAATCCAGACCCCCCTCGCTGCCCCTGAGGCTGTAGTTAGTTTACCCATCCATCTCCCCTCCCCCGTTCTCCCACTGGCTCTGGTCATAGCAGTGCTGTGGTCCACAGCGTGTGTCCCCTTAGTTGGGTTTGTGCTTTGTCTTCATGACTCATTAAATGGTGTTTTTCCCCCATAGCAGTAAGTTGAATTGGTGTATCACTATGCAGTTACAGGAGAAGGCAATGGCACCCCACTCCAGTACTCTTGCCTGGAAAATCCCATGGACGGAGGAACCTGGTAGGCTGCAGTCCATGGGGTCGCAAAGAGTTGGACACGACTGAAGCGACTTGGCAGCAGCATACAGTACAATGTGAATATCTCAAGCATATTGCTTGGTGAGTTTTAACAAATATATACCCAGGTAAACAGCACCCCTATCACCATGGAGAACACTGTCATCACCCTTGAAAATTGTCTTGTTTCAATTCTTTCCCTCTGCCAGACCAAGACAACCATTATTCTGATTTATGCTTTCATAGGTTAGCCTATCTTTACTGAAACTTTACTGAACCTACCTTTTTGTGACTGGCTTCCTTTACTGAGTGTTATGCTCCTGACATTCATTCATATTGTTGTATGTTAGTGGTACAAAATCCTTATTTTATAAATAAGGAAAAAGAGATACAAGAAGTGAAGTACTTCATTTGGAATCATATAACTAGAGAGAGAGAAAGAGGAGAAACTAATATTTACATTTTTCCTTCGCTGATCCACTATTCTTTCCATTTATCCTACTGACCTCACTTATTTAAAAGAAAAAAAGTGTTGCTATGAACGCTGGGGTGCACTTATCTTTCTGAATTAGTGTTTTCATTTTTTTTTTTCAGATATATACCCAGAAGTAGAATCGCTAAATCACACGGCAATTCTATTTTTCGTGTTTTCGAGGAAACTCCATACTGTTTTCCACAGTGGCTACACTGACTTACATTCCCACCAACAGTGTAGGAGGGTTCCCTTTTCTTCAAATCCTTGACAACGGTTGTTATTTGTAGAGTTTTAGATGAGAGCCATCCTGACAGGTGTGAGGTGCCAACTATGTGGCCACGGGGAAGTGCAGCTGCTGCTGGTGATACAGGCACCCCAAGAAGGCAGAGTGAGGAGGAAGCAATACTCTTTTTTCCATCTCTGGAATCAAGAGTAGCTCTGATTGGTTGAATTGACTCAGAAGCAGAAGGACACGGGATCCTGGGAAATATAGTTCCGTACTATATAGAGGTGAGTAGAAGAAAGAAGAGAAACAATTCTAAGCAGCAGTCATCCAACACAACTTACAGCTCGTACACTATAATTTCCATTCATTCTGAGGTTACAGATAAGTGAGATTCCTCACTATTTTGATTCGGTATTGCAGGCTCTAAATGCTGGGTAACTACAGCATATTTTTTAAATGTACTAAAAGCACATTATACATGACTATATAATTGAGTACTAGTAAATATCACAATTTAATAACTCCACAATCCATCACGAAACTTTAAAATTTAGAAGAGAAACTTTAGTCTGCATCTTTAATTTCTTCCTAAATCAAACTGTAATCTAAAGAAGTAAAGGGGAACTTCAGAGAAATGCTCATATGTGCTAATGAAGATATCAGTTTATGTTTTTTTAGTAACTTGGGTGTAGAAAACAGTAATTATGAAAAAATGAAAAAAGAATCTAAAACATGATCATGGTAGTCACTGACATTGTTCGACACAACCCGAGGTTTCTACTCCTTCCAGACATGAAGGATGACAGCAACTTCATACAAGTGACTAGGAGAGTCAACCTAGTGTTTAATAAATCTGTTCACTTCTCTTCATTTCTGGTCACAAGGTAGGGATTCAATGCTTGGCCCCCTTGTGGTTATGGACTGTAGCGTACCAGACTCCTCCTTCCATGGGATTTTCCAGGCAAGAGTATTGGAGTGGGGTGCCATTGCCTTCTCCAGTTAATTGCAGGGCAGAAATTAACTGCCCATTCAACATCATGGCCAGAGCTCCATCTTCCCCTCATCAGAGTGACTGGTATAAGTCCAGATAGCTACTGATATAGCCCCTTGGGTTGACAGGACACATCACAGACTCCCTGCCTGACACACACTAGGCATGTAACCTGAGGAAGAAATGAACCTTTGTAGTTCAGGCCACTGAGATTTGGCAAATACTGTGATCTATTGTGCTCTCTATAAGAAGTCCACGACTACAAACAAATCAACTTGTGAATGATTATTATTCCTGCTGCCCTTTGTGAAGCAATAATGAAAATATTTCCACTAAAAAGAGTTGATCTCACTCAGTTAATGGCCTACTCAAGAGAAAAATGAATAATCATGTCCCTGATAAAATTGATCTTTTCTGAACTTTTCATCAAGTCTAAGATCTTTCTGCCCAAATAACATATTTATTTTAAGACCTAACAGAGGACATATTTTAATACTGGAAAATGTAACATATGTATTATTAAGTGGTGATTAACAAGAATTGAGAAAGAAAAGATGTGGGGAAAGAAATGCATTATTATTTAAAACATAATTCCATTTCTTAT
The DNA here is from genome assembly GCA_006410635.1 of Cephalophus harveyi. Taxonomy (NCBI): domain Eukaryota; kingdom Metazoa; phylum Chordata; class Mammalia; order Artiodactyla; family Bovidae; genus Cephalophus; species Cephalophus harveyi. The sequence continues at coordinate 459,786 of SJYT01051287.1, read as the reverse complement.
CAGTTCAGTTCAGTCGCTCAGTTGTGTCCAACTCTTTGCGACCCCATGAATTGCAGCACGCCAGGCCTCCCTGTCCATCACCAACTTCCGGAGTTCACTCAAACTCACATCCATTGAGTCAGTGATGACATCCAGCCATCTCATCCTCGGTTGTCCCCTTCTCCTCCTGCACCCAATCCCTCCCAGCATCAGAGTCTTTTCCAATGAGTCAACTCTTCACATGAGGTGACCAGAGTACTTGAGTTTCAGCTTTAGCATCATTCATTCCAATGAACACCCAGGACTGATCTCCTTTAGAATGGACTGGTTAGATCTCCTTGCAGTCCAAGGGACTCTCAAGAGTCTTCTCTAACACCATAGTTCAAAAGCATCAATTCTTTGGTGCTCAGCTTTCTTCACAGTCCAACTCTCACATCCATACATGACTACTGGAAAAATCATAGCCTTGACTAGACGGACTTTTGTTAGCAAAGTAATGTCTCTGCTTTTTAATATGCTATCTAGGTTGGTCATAAATTTCCTTCTAAGGAGTAAGCGTCTTTTAATTTCATGGCTGCAATCACCATCTGCAGTGATTTTGGAGCCCCCCAAAATAAAGTCTGACACTGTTTCCACTGTTTCCCATCTATTTCCCATGAAGTGATGGGACCAGATGCCATGATCTTGTGTTCTGAATGTTGAGCTTTAAGCCAACTTTTTCTATAGGGGAACAGAAATAATCACTATTGTGGACTATGTGAAACTCTCTACAAAGCAACCTAAGACCTTTTGCTTAACTCTTTGATCTCTAACACCTTGCAATTTCTTATCTGGCTTTCCAGACCCTTAATATGAGAAAAGAGATACTCCAGATAGCAGTTAGGAACATTCAGGAACAAGGAATAAATACTCCGCCATCTCAAAAGGTGAATTAAAAAGTCAGTTTTCTGAACATGCAGAGCTAAACTGGCCACCTGTGGTGACCTCATTCCCACATGGCCATTCAGATGGCCATATATAGGCCCTCTTCTTGCTTTTCCTACTGAAGCAAGAATAATTTAGCAGAACAATCTGCCAATTTGTAACCAGGAATGACCAAGGATTGGTCCTGAAACCTAAGACCCTAGACTTTGGGGTTTTCCCTTTGTCACACCGTAGATTAATGTCATTCTTAAGACTGAACTATACAGGTTTTATATGCAACCATAAATCTTAGATTTTCTGGATTTTAGATATTTAGTTCAGTTGTTAGATTGTATGCCTAAACTTCAAGTAAGAAAAAAATTACTATAACAGGAAGTGACTTGTATACAAATAGATTTTTTCCTAAAAAGATAATACAATTTAAAGAATTCCTCAAAATCAAAAATGAATGAAATCTTAGATTTTGACCTTTTAATCTTTATAACCAGAAACATTTCCTCAAAGTACCATAATAGTTTCTAGCTAATGGCTGACTGAAAGCAATTTTCAATAACAAAAAAAATTATTTCAGAAAAATAAGGATTTAATATTGTGAATTTTACCTGAAGACAGAAATTAACTCTGCCAACTCCTTATGTTAATCCCATATGCACAAAAAGCATGTGTACTGGTCCAAAAAATTAGGGAAGAAATAAAGAAATAATTATCAACTTATCAAATGATAATATTTGACATAATTTTTATCCTTCCTATTACTTAAGGAGAAAATGACATTAAATGTTTAAGAAGCATGCAAATAACAGATAAACCAGAAATTAATTTTTAGAGGACCTAAGCATTTTGAAAACAAATAAAAATTTAATTTCTTCCTGGACGGATGTCACTGAAAGCCATTATTATATTTGCTTTTCAAAAAAGACTCTTAATGGTGGGTATAAATTTGAGATCTGCCTCAACATAAGAGATAGATATTAGTATTGCTTTGTTTGTACAACCCTGGTCTCACTGTAGTTTTTATCATCATCTTTCCCAATATTTTTTGTTATTTGAAATATTTTAGAGAAACAAAATAATATATATTCCTTTATATGAAGATATATTTACATGTTATTGACATTTGCCATGTATGTATACTAATACATATTACAACATTACATATAGAATAAAGAATATAAAATAATGAATTATGTCTACTTTCAGGCTTAAGATACAGTAGACTTTGTACTGCTTGAGAAACTTGGCTCTGGGCCCCACCTCAATTGCATCCACTCAACTTCTCCTACAAGTTGAGCTGCTCTTCAGCTTTTTGTATTTATCCCCTTCTGCTTAATGCAGTTTTATTACACATGGATATATCCTTACACAATATGCCAATAAATATTTTATGTTTTTGGACTTCTCATGGTTTCATGTCTCTCTATTTTTTCTCATTTCTCCCAGTAATTGTGCTAAGTAAAAATTCTACAGTAATATTGAGGAAATGCTGGAAAAAGAAAATAATCTCTGAATAATAAAAAGCTTTTAAAGATATTTGAGACGTTAGATATTAAAGATAACTATTACCAGGAGACTGATACAAACGGCAGAAAGGAGGCACTGGAAAAAGCATATAATTATTTTAAGAATAAAATAGTGAAACTACCAAATGGAAGTTTAATACAATGTTTCCCCTAATAGTAGATTTCAACATGAACCAAGAAATGGCACCACTGGAGTTTGATTATGTAGCTATACAATTAAATACCTTATTAATTTGCTAAGTCAACAGTATATATTGGATGTCTACTGTATGCCTGGATAAAGGAAATATTGGAAAAAAAAATCAAATGAGTGTCATCAGGATTTTCAGAGAAATCACACCTTGTGCATTCCTAACTGTTTGGTGTGACACTGATCTGAAGCCTTTGGTTGCAATCATAGATCCCAGAATTCCTTGAGGCTTTGAAATTATTCACTGATTTCCAACCAGAAGGTCATGGAAATTCATATCTCTCAAAGGGGAAAGAAAGGAGAATCCTACAAAAGCGCTTCTCTTTACTCTTTGGATAATAAATATCTTTTCCCTACTGTGACATAAATCTGAAATTATGGAGAAAAAAATCTTCATCTACAACATTTAAAACTATCTTTTGAAAAATAAGCAAGAAAAACAGATGATCATTTCTAAGAAATGGCTTCTTTTCATTAATGAAAATGCAGTTTATAAACAAAAATTTGGAAGTTTTGGAGGAGAGATGGTAGGGCCTGGAATAGTTTCAGAGGCTCTTGCAGAAATTTCTAGAAACCTAGTAGGGAATCTTTCAGTTTCAGAATCTAAAAACTGCCTTATCCAGAGATTTATTTTTAAAATCTTGCCTAGGTGAGATTACAAAAGGTGAGTGCATTACTGTAAGTGTTTTATTATCTTCATAATTAAAAAATATATATATATGCATGTATATACATACACACACACACGTATGCCTGTATATATATATATATGTATGCGTATGAAATTCCTCACTCTATTGACTTCACAAACAGGTCACAGCATAAAAATATCAGACTTTTTCCACTCCATATTCTGTCACTTCTGATTTCGTATCTTCACCACAATAACATAGACTAACAGGAGGACACATCTTCTCTTCTTTCAAAGCTGATTGTTTTTTTTTATACCTTTCTCCAAATGAAATGGCAAGAAGGAACACTAGAAGTGGAACTAATTTGTCTGGGAAGATTTCATGAACATGTTACCAAGCAATGTGTGTGATAATGTGATAAACTGAAAAACAAGTTAAAAAAAAGCCTCCAACACATAATTTAAACCATTCATGAGTTATTAGGGAATCTCTACTAATAGCATTTGCCATATTTCTCCACTTTGTCTCAAATATTAAAGTTGAACTAGGAGCCACGCATGAATCTCTGACAAACAAGTTGCTGACTTTAACCAAGACACAGTGTCTATGCTCTTTTTGTATATGCCTATTGTTTTTCTTTGTAAGAGATGGTTACGTAGATTTCTAGTCTATATAAACCAATAATATCAATACATGAGCAAAATTAACATATTTTTATGGTATGTCATATATAAAATATATCATTTGTATCTCCAAAAAAAAAAAGAACATGCTTTAAGAGAAATTCCTTCTCTAGAAACCAGACACTAAGTATCAGAAATAGCTCATCTTATGACACAATGAAAGGTGCCATGTTTTATTATTATTTTTTTTTTCCCCCCAGACTGAGTTTCTATCTAGATCATGATATGTTCAATTCAGAGAGAAGCATTCAATTTATCACCAAATACTTTGTCTCTTACAGAAAGAGATTTTTTTTTAATAGTTATTCATTTTGAAGAATTCCTTTTCTGAAAGCTGCTAGAAGGCCACATAACCTTATCTTTAAGATCATCTTTGCAGCTATGGAAATCCTGGGAATTAACAACTCAAGAGAGACCAGCACTGAGTATCAGCTAGCTTGATTCTGATTGCTGCCTCAAATTATGTCTCTCAGGTGCTCTCAGATTTCAAAGGCCAATTTCTTTGTCTTTTATTCCCACAATACAAAGGAGTTTAGTAAAGCAAGCGATACTGTGTAGCCAGAGCTTGTGTGCACTCATCAAACCTTGTAAGTTGTGTTACAAAACTCATGACCTTTCTTGTACTGAAGAGGGCTAATTAAATATTTGTTGGAAAAAAAAAAAAAAAGGATTTTTAAAATCAGCTGCTTAAAAGCCATATCTGTGCATAGGGCTTCACTATTCTCTATGTCAAAGTTGGCATATGTCAGCAAACCTCCCTGCCTGATAAAAGAGTAGCCCACGCTCAGATTTTGGGGGGCGTTATCACAAGTCTTGCTTCCATGACTCTAAGTATGCCTTCCATAAGGAGGAAGGTTTTCCACAGTCACGTAAAACTTTTATCTCAAATTGCATTTCTTTCCCTTGTAAGACCATCCCC
>SJYT01051287.1:417455-439022 GCA_006410635.1 Cephalophus harveyi | reverse complement strand
ATATATATATATATATATATATACACACATGAAAAAATATTTTTTCTAATGCTTATTTTCCTAGCGATGAGTCAAGGAAAACAGTGTTTCAAGTGTACTGATTAGCTTTAAATAAGATTATATGCTTATTCATCATCTCATATGGGGCCTGACACTGTGGGGTGATATGAGCATGAAGAGATAGGGCCAATGGCTTTTAAGAGGTGAAAATCCCTCAGAAATAAGTGGAAATGGTAAACTCGTTTTCCCAAGGGGATTCACACTGAAAACTGGTCTTTGGGTCAGCTTCTAGAAATATAAAGGTGAAGAGAGCCACCAGGAACTTATAATCTAGAGATTGAGATGGTAAATATAACTATCAGAGGTGTTATAATGACTCTATATTAAAGTGCAGAAAATTTCACGTGGGAAATCAGAGAAGGCTTCACAGAAGGAGTGACATATTAGGTGAGTCTTATAAGATAAAATGTCCATAACTGAAGAGAGTTTGGGGCACTATATTTAAAGTTATATTTTAGAAACAGACGAATATTTGTGAAATAAAAAGAGTCAGACTCAGAAAAGATATTTGCAGGACACATAAGCAAACAAAGGATTAGCACCATTTTAAATAAAGAATGCCTATAAGAACAATAAGAAAAATAAAATATATAGGAAAAATTGACAACGAATATGAATAGGACATCCAGAAAACAAGGACTGTGAATTACCATTAAACATATTTTTAAATGCTCACTTTTATTAGTAATCAGGGAAATGTCAATTAAAGAGACATTTCCTAATGTTTTTACCATTAGCAAAATGGTAAAAACATTCTGATAATAAGTATTAGGGGAGGAAAACTCTATAAGGACTGAGGGAAATTTAAATTTGTACAAGGACTTCAGAGAGCAAGTTGGCATTGTCAAAAAACAAAATGACTGAGTGACTGAACTGAACTGAATGCCACTTTGAATAGCTTTTGTAAAGCTAATGTACAAACCCTAGTTCTGTGCCTGGATCATAGTCACTATTCAATAAAGGTCACCTAACTCAGTCAAAATGGCTCATAAATATGAGATCACTTTCCAGTTGACTGGTTTTGAACATTTCCCATGGATCCGAGGGCTCCATCATTTACCTCTCTTATGGCAATTGCTAAAGCTGTAGCTTGCTCATGTTCAAGTTCCAGTAACCAAGGCTATTGATATTGGATAGCTTATTATCCTTGAAAGTTTGTAAACTTTCACAAACCCTGCATATTGTATAAGGTGCACGCATATTTAAGGATGCACAGCAAACAAGTCAGAGTGAGTGCACGGGGAAAAGGGAATTCAGGGTAAAAGAAGAAAATAAAACAAGTCTTGTAGGAATGTATAATAATACTGTGCTAGGAACTGAGGGTCTGATTAACTCAACTTATTTTAGTCCCGAGGGTCCATTTAAAAACAAAAACTCAAGACTCAGCAGCTCACAAATGTGAATTGTAGAGGTCCCACTTGCTCTTTTTACACTTAGAACAGGAACAATTTTTTTTTTTTTTGCCTTTATGGCTGAAAAGACTGTCACATGGAATGTGTAAAGATCTTAGGGTAAAATTAGAAAAGTGACCTGCCCCTCAGGCATGGTGTTCTTTGAACTTTCCTTAAGACGGCCATATGTATTCCATAGGTCTGAGCAAATACTCTTAATGAAGTTATGTGAAAAGAGTACTCTTCTCTTCACTTTGTGATAGGCTCACAGAGTTGCCAGAGAGAATGGGGTATCCGACCAAATCCTGTGTGAATGTGGGTAACCAATTAACACACTCAAGTCCAATCACCATGGCTAGGATGAGCCAGCCGAGCATGAAAGTCAGTTTTTGCATGTCCTGTCATCAGAGAAAATTAGGTAGCAGTAGCTTCACTGAAATAAAGAGAGAAGTCCATTCTCTCAGTGATCTTATCTACAGACAAAAAGAAAAATGGCACTTTTAATAAGAAGAATGTCAGCTCCAAACGCTATCATCCATGATGCTACAGAACCACATAAAAGATGTGCCAGTCATACTTAAAATAGCACTGAGGCTTAACAGATAAATAACACCATACAAATATACAGCAGAGAAAAGAATGGAGAGCTTGGGAGAAAGTTTTAATAAGAAGAATGTCAGCTCCAAACGCTATCATCCATGATGCTACAGAACCACATAAAAGATGTGCCAGTCATACTTAAAATAGCACTGAGGCTTAACAGATAAATAACACCATACAAATATACAGCAGAGAAAAGAATGGAGAGCTTGGGAGAAAGGTCTAAAAGAAAAGACTCTGCAATTTTCCAGGCTGTCACTGCCCTTTAGATATTAAGATGATGCTATGGAAAGAGGCCTTGGTAACCAGAGTGCGTAACATAAGCTTTAAGGAGATCAAAGTGGGTAAATCCGGTCATTGCTATTTGACCACCTGCCTCTGGTCTACGAGCGGATATGTGAATTTCCAAGATCAGCCCCACTAGCATCTCTTCTAGGAAGCTGCCACTGGGTTGGGTCACCCTAGCGCATCACATGGAGAAGGCAATGGCATCCCACTCCAGTACTCTTGCCTGGAAACTCCCATGGACGGAGGTTATATATATATATATTTTACCTAATTGCATTAATGATTTAAATATCACTCAAATGCAAGGCTCTATTATCTTTGACTCTAGCCTCTCCCTACCTATGCTATATTTAATGATTCATCAAATATGGTCACAAACAGATGGGGTTTCCCTGGTAGCACAGTGGTAAAGAATCGGCCTGCAACGACAGAGACCTGGGTTTGATCCCCGGGTTGGGAAGATGCCCTGGAGAAGGGAATGGCAACCCACTCCAGTTTCTTGCCTGGGAAATCCCATGGACGGAGGAGCCTGGTGGGCTACAGTCCATGGGGTCCCACAAGAATCAGACACGACTTAGTGACTAAACAACAACAGGTCCCAGATAGCCTCTGGTCTTTCCTTCTCTCCTGTCCACTTTGTCTTGAAAGATCACTCCCTTATAGTGGGTGCCAGGTTAATCGTAAAACCTTTCTATGTGTTCTAGTTGCCTCCAGGTATTTTTCTTGCCCCCTCTTTCTCTACTTCACTCCCTCCACAACCCCTAACTCCACTCACTCTAATAGCCAGAGTAATCCTTCTAAGCTAACACGCTAGTCCCCTGCTCAAGAATCTTCTGTGGTTCTCCACTGACTATTAGAGAACTTTCACATTCTTCATTTGGAAATCATGATTTTCTAAAACCGGGCCCTGCTTAAGCTTTCAGACCTCATTTTTTTCTTTCCATGCTGCTGCTGCTGCTGCTGTCACTTCAGTTGTGTCCGACTCTGTGCGACCCCATAGACGGCAGCCNAACACGCTAGTCCCCTGCTCAAGAATCTTCTGTGGTTCTCCACTGACTATTAGAGAACTTTCACATTCTTCATTTGGAAATCATGATTTTCTAAAACCGGGCCCTGCTTAAGCTTTCAGACCTCATTTTTTTCTTTCCATGCTGCTGCTGCTGCTGCTGTCACTTCAGTTGTGTCCGACTCTGTGCGACCCCATAGACGGCAGCCTACCAGGCTCCCCTGTCCCTGGGATTCTCTAGGCAAGAACACTGGAGTGGGTTGCCATTTCCTTCTCCAATGCATGAAAGTGAAAAGTGAAAGTGAAGTCGCTCAGTTGTGTTCAACTCCTGGCAACCCCATGGATTGCAGCCTACCAGGCTCCTCCATCCACGGGATTTTCCAGGCAAGAGTACGGGAGTGGGGTGCCATTGCCTTCTCCCTTCTGCTTTTCATGACAAGTACTCAAATATTCCATGATTATTCAGCTACTGGCCGCCTCAAATGTTTGAATAATTCTCTGCACTTCTACCCCACTGGACACTGAGTCACAGAAACAAACAAGCCAGCAAAGCCTCTGTAAATGCTTTCCTTCAGGGGAATCTCACCTTTCATTTCAGTTTAGATCAGGGTGAAGAGACATTTCTGTGACATACAAGATAATTAACTGTTGAAAGCTTTGCAAACCATTATATTACAACTGAAGCTTTAAAGAGACACTAATATATCCATCAAACATATGATTATTGTAACAATGACACCAGGTTTTGTTGATGGAGCCACAATAACTAAAATACTTCATTTTTAATGAGGCAAAGCTCCTCTGCATTAACAATCAATATCCACTGCTAAAGAGATCTGGGCAGCCTCATAATTGTTACAAATTTAATTATTTTAGCAAAAGTAAATACAAGCTGTATAAATAAGCCAAGAGAACTCTTGGCTTGAAAACACCTCTATTAGAGTCACAACTAATTTTTCTCCCTAATATACAAGAGTTATGATTTATAGGTACTGACCACATTTGAAAGGATTTCCATAATGAATTGCAGAAACTATTTCCAGAAATAGAAGTCTCATTGTTTACTGAATTAGAAAAATACACAAAAAAGATATTTTATTTTTCATTAATGCACAGGCAGTGTGGTGTTGCAAGGCCAGACTTGAGGGCAAGTATTTACCGAATGTCCCCTGTCCTTGAACTGAACTGGAGACTAGAAGCTTATTTCAAAATTTAAACTTTGGCTCACAAAGTTTACCATGTAGTGAGGACCACAAGATAAATCGGTTTCTGATTAGCCTTATTGAAATTAATAGCAATCATTAAGTTCTCCAGAATCTAGTAATATTAAAGTTAGACTTGAGAAAGTGAAGTTTTGGGATTATTACAAAGATTCTACCACCTGTGTAAACTGCTGCCACCATTCACTGGGTGCCTGTGTGTGGCTACAACAACTTCTGGGCACATTATCTCTATATACGAATCTGGCTTTACGTTTGTTTCCAATTTCCAAACCTCTCTCTTTTAGAAAGTTCCTCTTTTGTGAACTTCTTGAGCATCTCATCTCTGCATCTTAAGATTCCATCATTGACCCATCTCCTGCTTCTTCACCTCACCTTCACAATGATCCTGGCCCTAATTCCCTTTTTGTGCTCCTGCTGTTCAGTCGCTAAGTTGTCTGACTCTTTGTGATCCCATGGACTGCAGCACATCAGGCTTTCCTGTCCTTCACTATGTCCTAGAGTTTGTTCAAACTCATGTCCATCAAGTCGGTGATGCCATCCAACCATCTCATTCTCTATCGTCCACGTCTCCTCCTGCCTTCAATCTTTCCCAGCACTAGGGTCTTTCCCAGTGAATCGGCTCTTTGCATCAGGTGGCCAAAGTATTGCAGCTTCATATTCAGCATCGGTCCTTCCAATGAATCTTCAGGGTTGACTTTCTTTAGGATTGACTGGTTTGATCTTCTTGCTGTCCAAGGGACTCTCAAGAGTCTTCTCCAGCAGCACAATTTGAAAGTATCGATTCTTCGGCCCTCAGCCTTCTTTATGGTCCAACTCTCACATCAGTACATGACTACTGGAAAAATCATACCTTTGACTATACATGCTCTTAACCTTCTTAATTTTCTTCATATCATTGTAGACCATCATTCTCACATTGTTAATCTATCCCCTTGTCTTTCTTAGCTTCTTTATCTTAGTGTATAAATAGATTCAATTTCCCTTCATTCTCAGAAAAACCACAAAGTTTACTTCCTTTACGTCTCAGAAATCATGTCTTGTGAACTCTGTCTCACTACCAACTTCTACCACCCCTATCTTCTCACAGGTTAGAGAAACTGTTCTCTTAAAACTCAGGATCAGTTTTGTAATTACCAAATAAATTGACCTTTTCTCAGATTCTCAGGGCATCCACTACTGCTGAACAGTCCTTATAAATCATGGTTTCTCAACCAGGCACTAGTGATATTTCTCATCTGGAAAAATCTTTACCGTGGATTAGATTCTATTAGAAAGCAAACTAGACCTCACTGGATGTTTGGCAGGATCCCTGGTGTCTACCCGTGGATACCAGCAGCACCCCCCATGGTACAGTAACCCACAATGTCTCCAGATAGTACCAAATGTCCCCCAGGGGAAACTGCTGCAGGTAAAGAACCTCTGTTCTAAATGATCTCCTCATTGCCTTCCACACATTGTGCTAATCTGGCTGTTTTCTGTTTAAACCATGTACCATCAAAGCCCATTAATTTTTTCTCTTGTTCCAACCACCCCCTGAACCTCTGTGGTTCCAAGTTTCCTTCATCTAATTCATCACTTCACTATCTGCTGTCTCTCACCTTCCTTCATCCCACCATTCAAAGTCTCAAAGTTGTATCTCTATTTTTAAAAAAGCTTTGATAATCTTCTGAGGTCCACCCTTACTTCTCCAACAGGCCTGCCATGGAATGGAAACACTTGTGTGTTAAGGATGTATTCTGGGAATGGCAGTGTGCTTAGCACTGTGGGAGAGGAAATGGCCATGAATTCAACTAGAGAAATTAAAAATTTAGTGGTGGAGACATATCTGGTTTGCAGAAGATTACAAAGCTAGTTAGTGTCAGAGCTGAGAATAGGACTTAGATCCTCGGACTCTTCTTTCTAATAGAATTTAAAAAGGAAAACACAACCATACCTTCTGTCACCTTAAATGTATAGCAGACTATCATCATACTATCTTACATGGCCACTTTTTCCTAATTAGATGAATAAAGCATGTATAAACATTATAAGATAAAATTTATGAGGCTAATTCTGAAAATGTACACTTATATCTTACTGAGGTTGTGTAGTATATTAGCTTAAGGTCCAGAAATAGATTTTTTTTTTTAAAGATTGGGTCAGAAAACAGGCCCATGTTGGTGGTAGGCCACAAAAAGGCTTAAGAAACTTAGTGTTGCCTTGATAGAGAGCAGTCAGGTGGAGTTCCCCAAAACAGATACCTGAGAGCCACGTACGGACATTACAGGTGTCGAGTAGGCACCATGGGGATGTTTAGGAACCTATGGGATAACATGCCCAAAGACTGGTTTAATAAGCTCATTTGACACTTTTATCAGTAACATATATTCTTCCCACTTAGACATACTTTTGGGAGAGTCCTGGATGTATACCTAGACCATTTGCTGAAAAATTAAGTGACCTAAAATGACTGGAAAAGAATTAGAATAGAAGAGCCAAGACAATTTTTTTGTTTCCTGTTGCCAGCTCACGTGGTGAGCATACTTTACAGACAAGAGTGTAATTATATAATTATTATATAATAGCAGTATGTACAGTATAGAAGTATAATTATTTTTATAAATCTCATAAGTTGTTTTAAGTATATTTAAAATTACCTCTACAAAAAAAAATTTGATATTTGCCCATTTCCTTAACTCTCATGTTTTCAATGTTTTTGCATTGATAAATAAAAAAAAAAATCCACAGCTCTATACATAGTAAAGGGTAAGCAGCAATATTTGAATATTTTCATAAATTTTTAAAATTTACATTCAGAGTATGGTCACATGACTCATGATGATAATAAATATTTGTTGGGTTTTTTTGTTGTTGTTGTTTCCAAGTAATATTGGGACTTCCCTGGTGGCTCAGATGGTGAAGAATCTGCCTGCAATGTGGGAGATTCGGGTTTGATCCCTGGGTCAGGAAGATCCCTTGGAGAAGGGAATGGTTACCCACTCCATTATTCTGTTTCGTGAATCTCATGGACAAAGGAGCCTGGGGGGCAATAGTTCATAGAGTCACAAAGAGTAGGACATGACTGAGTGACTAACACTTTTTCACTTTCATGCTAATATTGGCTACTAAGATGTATTTGGTCCACAAACATTTACATTTTAGAAATAGCTTACAGAGAAGCATTCAAACCCCACCTTTTACTATTGCTTTTTCACTCACAGATACATTAATCATCAGCTTAAAATTGAGAAAACTATCTTGTCCTCTATTATCCAAAATATAATCACTGCTGGTGAACAAAATTACCTATTTGTATGAGGCTTTTCATATAAAGAGGATATTTAAAGCATTTGTGATCTAGTTCCACTTTAATTATTAGTTTAAAATATCAGAGTCTATACATGCCAAAATAACATGTCAAATTGCTCTGAGATGAAATTACATACAACATATATAACCTATTTAAAGACTGCTAAAGATGGGACTTAAGATGAGCAGAATCCATGGACATCAGATCAACTAGAGATTTTGAGATTTTAGGAGAAGTTTCATTTTTTAAAATGGAACTATAATTAATTACAATATATGTTAGTTTCAGGTATATGACATAGTAATTAGATATTTATAGATTATACTCCATACAAAGTTATTACAAAATGTTGATTATACTCCCTGTGCTGCACATTATATCTTTATAGCTCAGTTTACTTTATACCTAGTAATTTGTACTTCTTTATCCCCTTTACTCACCTTGCCCCTCCTCTCATCCTTCTGCCTTCTGGGAACCATTAGCTTATTCTGTTCATCTGTGAATAGTATGGTATTGGCACAAAAACAGACATATAGATGAATAGAACAGAATAGACAGTTTGGAAATGAACCAGGTACATATGGCTGAGAAGCTTCATTTTTCAGGCCAGTATGACTGAAACACCTCTGTTGATAACATGAAACACCTCAGTGCCTTTTATGGGTGCTCACCACTTCCTGTTGCTCACTTGCGCCTCATTAGAGCTTCTCAGGTTCTCCCCCAGGGATGGGGCAAGACCTGCTGCCCTGAACTGAGAATACAGCAAAGGTACGTGTGAAATGGATGGCGGTGAACAGGTCCTGGGAAGCTCCAGTGCTGTGTGAAAGTAAACTAAGGAAAATAAGACACAAGGAAAAGAAAGAAAAGAGAGCCGCAGGGTACTGGATTCCAATCTTGGCTTCACTGGTAAGGCAGTGTCCCTGCCTAGCAGATGTTTAACAAATGGGCGACCACCTGCAAATCTGTCAGGCTCTTGACTGCAGTATCACTTGGTATCACTTCTGTTACATTCTCACAGGATTATGATAAGAGTCAGCATCAGTGCTCTGTGTAGAAATCCTCTAAGGATTATTTCAGAAGAAATTATTACCATTAGCATTATTGCCTCATACAGAAAGAAGATGATTACCAGTGGTTAGTAAAACAACAACAAAAAAAAATCAAAGAATTCACCCAGGCCATGTTCCATCACCTACAAATTCAGGGAAAGATGGAACTGTAGATTGTACCCAGGCCTTGTATGTGTCCCAGTAGACCAAACCCAGTGATCATGTCAGTAAGTTCAAGCTTATAGAAAGTTCTAGACTACAAATGACTGTCTAAATGATGAGGAAGCCCTGTGGGTGTTCTAGGAAAGGGATGTGTTGGCTGAGGCTATTAGAAAACTGGCCTCATAGTTAATAATATTGCATTACATATTTAAAAGTTGCAAAGAGGGTAGATAATAAAAGTCTTCATTATAAGAAAAATAAATTTACAATTGTGAATAGTGATGGATCTTAACTATTCTTATTGTGGTGATTGTCTTGCAATAGACACAATTACTGGATCATTACATTGTACATTTGAAACTAATATAATTCTATATGTGATTATACCTCAATAAAAATATTTAAAAATTAAAGATCCAGTCTCTGTTGAAGTGGCCCCAAATCTAGTCATGCAAAACTAGGGGCTACCTTTCCAGCCCTTTGTCTTATATTCCTAAACATTACACCAACCTTGGCTCAGTTAGATGAAGAGAAATGTTATCTTTGCTCTTTCAGAATAATGTGTTAAACACTGAAATTTGAAGGACTTGTATCCCCAAAATTCACATGGTCACTTTGATTTCATTTCCCCTAATCTATTTCTTTAAATTAAAGAATAAGAATAAAAACCATATTTGCTGAGATTTATTGGTTTATGTTTAATTATCTGTGTGATTTGGGAAACTATACTGATTTGAGTCTGATTTTCTTCAGTTGATATCTGTAGTTACCAACGTTAACTCTTAATTCACGCTGAGATTTATGAAATCAGTTCTTAGTCTTAGCACAAGGCCTGTCAGCGTCTTGTCATTTTAATGACTTCTGGTGAACTGGTTGCTGTGGCCGTGGCTGTTCATCCTTATCATGATTTTCTTCAGTTGATATCTGTAGTTACCAACGTTAACTCTTAATTCACGCTGAGATTTATGAAATCAGTTCTTAGTCTTAGCACAAGGCCTGTCAGCGTCTTGTCATTTTAATGACTTCTGGTGAACTGGTTGCTGTGGCCGTGGCTGTTCATCCTTATCATATTGTATCAATGGCTCCCATGACCTGCACCGGGTGGAGCATGGTTGAAAAAAGAGAGACATCCTATAGTGCTCTAGAGCTCAGAAACCCCTCTCACTCTCAGTTCGGTTCAGTTCAGTTGCTCAGTCGTGTCCAACTCTTTGCGACCCCATGGGTTGCTGTGCACCAGGCCTCCCTGTCCATCACCGACTCCCAGAGTTCGCCTGGACTCATGTCCATCGGATCGGTGATGCCATCCAGCCATCAAATCCTCTGTTGCCCCCTTCTCACTCTTAGCCCCTAACAAAACCCTGTGAGTTGATAGTTTTCCCACTTGTTGTGCACCAGGCCTCCCTGTCCATCACCGACTCCCAGAGTTCGCCTGGACTCATGTCCATCGGATCAGTGATGCCATTCAGCCATCAAATCCTCTGTTGCCCCCTTCTCACTCTTAGCCCCTAACAAAACCCTGTGAGTTGATAGTTTTCCCACTTGTGAAATGGGGTTAATGATGAATGGAGTTAAGGAGCTTAACCTGCCTCCCACAATCAGGAAAAGGGCACAGGTGGTCTGTACCCGGTTGTCTGCCCCCAGATCCCATGCTTTTTCCTAGAGTGGAAATGGATTTGTGTTGTTTAAACTAGACAGTCTCCCCCCTCCCCCTAAACTGTCCTCTCAAGTAGAAGGAAACAGGAGCTTACTGGTTTTATGTATTTGAATTTCTGTTATGGCATTAACCAGGGTATTTTGATTAAAATTTTAACTGCCATATTAAAAAAAAAAAAAGAAGATACCAAACCAGTCAATCCTAAAGGAAATCAGCCCTGAAAATTTATTGGAAGGACTGTTGCTGAAGCTGAAGCTCCAATACTTTAGCCACCTGATGCAAAGTGCCAGTTCTTTGAAAAAGACGCTGATGCTGGGAAAGATTGAGGGCAGAAGGAGAAGGGATCAGCAGAGAATGAGATGGCTGGAAAGCATCACTGACACGATGGACAGGAGTTTGAGCAAACTCTGGGAGATAGTGAAGGACAGGGAAGCCTGGCATGCTGCAGTCCATGGGTTAGGAAGAGTCACACAATTTAGCGACTGGGCAACAAGAAGAAATTAGTACCAACATTTCAAATTCACACCATTTTAACTCAGACTTCTACTGAAAATAACTTTTCTTTTTTACCAACATTAAACATATCAATAATACAAAGGGCACTTAATTAAATATGTTCTAAGCCATCAGTTAAGATAATTTACACCAACAAAAAGAAAAATGGTTTATTAAAATCCTTCACAAGTACCCTATCCCCAACCCTCTATTATGTACTTGTAACTTCCATCAGCTTTCTAATTAAAAAAAAAGACAAAATGACACACTTTTAATAATGGATGAAAGAAATGTTTCAAAGAATATAGAGATAATATATTCCTTTACTTTCCAATTAAAAAAAACGCAAATTGACAGAGTAGTGGTAAAGAAGTGGAGGAGAAGAAAAAAGAAATTATTTTAAAATAAAAAGAATTTATTTTAATCCTAGGGTGGATTAAAAAGCCACACTAGGGTTTAGCTTACTGTCCATTTGTTCATTTGCAAATATAGTCACCTATATGCAGCTTCAGTATCTCACCCAAGTGAACCTTAAAATGCAAAAATATCCGTGAAGATCAAGAAGGGAACACTTACATCTTATACATAATGTTATATCTCTGTGTTTCAGAAACACACATAACAATGCTGCTTAATGCAACTTATCATTTTTAATCCCCAAACTTACTTTGAAAACAAGAATATCAAATGATTCTTGTTTGGTAATCACAGGAAAATATGTCCATAGGACATTTAAGATGAATTATTACAATGAGTTTGTTGTAAAAACAGTATATTTTATGGGTCAGAATGACATAGAATATTTATCTTCATCATAAGAAAGAGTCTCCGTGAATTAGTTATGGTGTGAGCTCTCCAGAGCAATCAATTCTCTCCTCACTTGTGGAATAAATATATTTTACTACAGTCATCATGCATTCTTGTAGACTGCTAAGAGCTTCAGACCACTCTCAGGTTCATGGGTATATAAATTTATTTCTATGGGTGGAGCCCCACATGATATGCATACTGACTATATTAAGCCAAAATTTGCAGATTTATTCCCAAATGAGTGTAGAATGTCTTATTGTCCTGTCAAATAGTTAGCTTTTTCATTTAATCAAAAATATGCATCAAGACATTTCAGCAAGATGAAATACCTGCCTTTTAGAAAATCATACTAAAGCATACTAAAGTTGAAGCTCCCACCTTTACAAATGCTCAGAAAATCATTGATGAACTCCTCAGGCTCACCTGCACACACTAAAGAAAGAAACAATCCAACAAACTAAACGAGACCAATATGAAGTCAAACTGTGGTGTAAACAGACCTATTTACTGCTGCTACTGCTAAGTCACTTCAGTCGTGTCCGACTCTGTGTGACCCCATAGACGACAGCCCACCAGGCTCCCCTGTCCCTGGGATTCTCCAGGCAAGAACTCTGGAGTGGGTTGCCATTTCCTTCTCCAATGCAAGAAAGTGAAAAGTGAAAGTGAAGTCGCTCAGTCGTGTCCGACCCTCAGTGACCCCATGGACTGCAGCCCACCAGGCTCCTCCATCCATGGGATTTTCCAGGCAAGAGTACTGGAGTGGGGTGCCATTGCCTTCTCCAGACCTATTTAAGGGAGAGTCAAAAGATTCCTAATGAGCTGAGTCACCTGCATGCTCCTGCTTGCAGTCTACATTACAGGGGCTCTGTTTGATTACCAAAGGAATGCACTATATTGAAACTAAAGAAAAATTGATCGATATTGAAAAAACTCTGTATCTAACAATGTACAACTTTCTCTCCTCTCCATACCTCATTTTACAATCCTCTAGGTTATTAGACTAAAGAAAGGAACACATGCACTCAGGATGGGTCTGCAGAGTCAAATATTAGTTAATCAATGATTTATTTCTGAAATGTCCAGATGCTTGACTTCCTATAGGTGAAACATCACACTCTTTCTTACTTTGACTGTTCAGTATTATATAGCAATAAAATCTCATGAAAGCAACTACAAGTAGAATTAAATGACATTGAAGAATTTCCATATGAAATTTCTTAATGGATAGCTTGTCTGATTTTCATTATTTCCATGTACCTTTCACGCAGAGCCTGAGATCTTATGTCAATACTTTTCACTGCTGCTGATAATAGCAGTGCTTTTTTTTTGAATGAGGACAATTTCCTAAGGTGGTTTTGTATTTACAGAATGGTGACTATTTTCTTTTAGCATTTTTAATGGCTGCAGATAGAAAGGTTGTAGCAATCAATATGTTTGGGAGCACAGATTGTCTCAAATTAAAATGCCTGTGGAAGAAGAGAGTGATGGAATCCATATCAAACATGGCAGCTATTGGGGGAAAGAAAAACTGATAATGTGTTAATAACATGATCTATAACTGATTTCCTGGCAATTTTCCCCAACCATGTTGCCTCATTTTTAAAATTATGATAAAAATTTCATAAAATTCACCATCTTAACTATTTTTAGGTGGAAAGCTCAGTAGTGTTATGTATATTCACATTGTTGTGAGACTGATCTCCAGAAAATTTTTAACTTTGCAAATCTGAAAACTGATACTCATTAAACAACTTGTTTCATTTTAACAGTGCCTCTATTTATTGATTGTCCTCAAAATACTTTCACATATGTTCTTAATTTGACATTTCCTTTATTCAAAATGTTAATGTGATTACATAAGTTTGAGCACTTACTATGTGCTGGGTACTGTGCTAAGAGCATAAGTATTCAGAATATTTGTCAAGGGAATTACTGCGGAAACTACATTTTTTTCCCCCGAGTTTATGGCTTTATATTGTCTCATTCATATGTAACTGAAAACACTTTACAGAAAATATTTCACTACAGAAAATGTAAAATGTATTAAACCTATTGTTATTAATAGAAAGTTCCATAAACATTAACTTTATGATCCCTTTTGCTTTAAAATACTGCTATTTTTATATTGACATTTAAAAAATTTCTATTATTCCTTAGCATCTTACTAGTGACAGAATATTATGATTAGTATTATTCTACCATCCTGAGATATTACAGGCTCATTGCTGTAGCAGCCAGGTTTTGAGGCAAATGAAATAATCAATTTTCTTCTCTTTTTTCCTCATATGTACTCACACTTGTTCATCTTGATGCCTAGCATTTAAAGATTTCTCTTTTCTAGAATGCCTAGGGTCTACTCTCAAGGGCCAGTAAATATTCTGTTTGGCTGTAAGTAAAGTGAGTGTTAATTGCTCAGTCGTGTCCCACTCTTTGTGACCTCATAGACTGCAGCCCACCAGGCTCCTCTGTCCATGGGATTCTCCAGGCAAGAATACTGGAGTGCGTTGCCATTCCCTTCTCCAGGGGGATCTTCCTGACCTAGTGATCAAACCCAGGTCTCTTAATTGTAGACACCGTTAAGTAAAGACGAGTTTCCCTGGTGGCTCAGATGGTTAAGAATCTGCAATGCGGGATACCTGGGTTCTATCCCTGGGTTGGGAAGATCTCCTGGAGGAAGGCATAGCAATCCACTCCAGTATTCTTGCCTGGAGAATCCCCATGGACAGAGGAGCCTGGCAGACTGCACTCTGTGGAGTTGCAAAGAATCAGACACGATTGAGTGACTAAACACAGCACGGTGAGTAAAGACATGGTTAATTCTCAATTTATTGGAAAGTCTCATCTGCTCTGGTGAGTACTGGCAAAGTATTAAGACTTGGATACAAATGCCTGGGATTTTTATTTCTGACCTGGCCTCTAAGCTCTGCAATTTAGGACAACTTACTACACGCAAAGAGTTTCAGTTTCTTCATATGAAAGGTGCAGGTAACAATGCTATGTCACAGGAATTAATAGGGGGGAAATCACACATGATAATGGATGTAAAAGTCTCTAAAACTAAATTTCTCTCAAATACACTGGTTTATACCTGGGAGCCTGGCTAATGACAAGACTGAAACATATATATTACCATATATAAAATAGATAGCTAAAGGGAAGTTGCTATATAACACAGGGAGTTCAATGTGGTGCTCTGTGATAACCTAGAAGGGTGGGATGGTGTGGAGCTTGGGGAAGAGATTCAAGAGAGAGGGAACAGATGTATACTTAAGGCTGATTCACATTGTTGCATGGCAGAAGCCAACATAATATCATAAAGTAATTATCCTTCAGTTAAAAATAAATTTTTTAAATAAGGTATACAGATGAAGCATTGTAGTTAGAACAATAATTTCTCAGTGACTCATGTGGAAATATTTCTCTAGGGAAAAAATGCATCTTGAGACACATTTTTGGAATTTTTGACTCCAAGGCAAATCCAGTAGTGAAGTCCCTTCTCCCCTCTACACTTAAAAGTCTTTTTTTGCCCTCAGTTTACAAATTTCAGTGAAATAGAATTCTGTATTTTCTGTTGTCAGTACTAAAGAAAGTTTAAGACATTTCTGTTTTATTATAAATAGCTTTCTGTGTTTAGCTCTAGAAACTGGAGAGAGGTGAAAATTTCTAGGAAGAAGCCTTTACTGAAAAATTTTTCCTTTTTTTCTATATATTTATCCATGTAATTTGACTGTCTTTCAACTCAAAGATCTTTTCACTCAAAGCTGTGTGGCTTTCTCTCTTTGGATGGTATGCCTGACAACATTAGAGAAAATGTCTCCTCTGTTACCTAATCCTATCCACATGGTCTTGAGAATAAAGATACTGTATATAGAAGAAGCATCAGTAAATATCAGCTTTCTCTGTAGTTTCTTTATCCCCTTTTCTATTTACCTTTGTAGGGCAGAATTTCCTCAACTTTTACACATTATTGGAATGCTTTCTCCCTTCCCAATCTCTCCCTACCTATCTCATGTAAGAATATAGCTAACCTGCTACTCTTCCAACTTGTCCCAACTTTGCCTTCCATGGCAAAACTGGTAAAGAACCCACCTGCCAGTGCGGGAGATGTAAGAGACTTGGGTTAGATTCCTGGGTTGGGAAGGTTCCCTGGAGTAGGAAATGGCAACCTGCTCCAGTATTCTTGTCCAGAAAATTCCAGGGACAGAGGAGCCTGGTGGGCTACAGTTTTGGGGGCTGTCTCCCAGTTCGTCCCACCCCCATCTTCCCCCGCTGGGTCCATGTGTTCATTCTCTATGCCTGTGTCTATTCCTGCCCTGCAAATTGGTTCATCTGTATCGTTTTTCTAGATTCCATATATGTGAGTTAATACACGATAATTGTTTTCCTCCTTCTTACTGACTTCACTCAGTATGACAGGCTCGAGGTCCATCTACATCACTACAGATGACTCACTTTCATTCCTTTGGTGCCCTGTGATGACCTAGAGGGATGGGAGGGAGGCTTAACAGGGAGGGGATATTTATACTTAGAGCTGATTAAATTGTGGTACAGCAAAAACTATCACACTGTAAAGCAATTATACTCCAATGGAAAAAAAAAAAAAATAATTTAAGGCACAAAAAATAAAAAAAGAATATGACTAATCTGAAGTCCCCCCTCATCTCATGACTCTTCCCCCCACAAACTCTTCATGGATCCTTCGTCTCTAGAGCTGTGCTGGCCTGCATGTCAGCCACTGGCCACATGTGTTGACTGCTCACATGAAATGTGGTGGAGTGCAAGCTAAGTCGCTTCGGTTATGTCCGACTCTGTGCAACCGCAGGGACTGTAGCCTACCAGGCTCCTCTGTCCATGGGATTCTCCAGGCAAGAATACTAGAGTGGGCTGCCATGACCTTTGCTAGGGGATCATCCCGACCCAGGGGGCGAACCTGCGTCTCATGTCTCCTGCGTTGGCAGGTAGGTTCCTTATCACTAGTGCCAACTGGGATGTGGCTAGTCTGAATTAAAGTGTCGTGAAAGTGTAAAATACACACTAGATTTTGAATAGTTCACCAAAGATTTATCAATCATAATTTAATATCAATTACATGCTGAAATAGTAACATTTTGGATATGTTGAGCTAAGTAAAATATTTTATTAAAATTGATTTCATCTGTTTTTTAATTATAAAGTTGGTGCAAGTTTATTGATAAAAATGTAGAAACTACAAACTTATAAAGAATAAAATAAAAATCTATTACCATTATAGATATTTCCTATTTATAGTTTGGTGAATATCCTTTGGGATTTTTCTTTATCCATGAAAAAGTAATCTAAGAAAAATACACGTAAGATCATACAATGCATGCTATCTGGCAGTTTGTTTTTCCAAAATAACCAGCAATAGCTGCACATAACTGCAAATATATGTAGAGATACATCATTTTTATATGCTATAGGATATTCCATGATATGGATGAACCACAATTTATTTATCAACTATATGGTTAAGTAGTGCTGAACAACAAGTCACAGTCAGACTGAGTGGAACTGAACCATTTGTTACCTCTCACTGTTTCTGTTTAGGAATTTGGAAGGAACTTGACTGGGCACTTGTCCCTTGCAGTATCTCATACAGTTCAAGTTAGATGTCAGCTGGCTGACCAGGACTGGAGGGGCCATTTCTAAAGTGGTTCACTCGTATGACTGCCAGGTTGGTTCCATCTGTTATTGTCTGGGAGCCAATCCATGAGGCTTCTTGGGTGTCCGACAGTCCTGGTAGCCTGCTTCTCCTAGAAAGACAGATCCAACAGACAAGGCAGAAGCTGCAATGCCCGTGATGGTCCACCTGCAGAAGCCACACAGCATTTATACTCTGTCAGTTACACAGGGCCAGCTCCCATCCGTTGGTGAAGGGGAATGAGAAGAGCATGAATTATCAGCAGTCATCTTGGGGTGGAGGTTGCTTACCTACCCAGGTTTTGTTTACATTTTTGAAGATTTTATTTTAATATTTTTAAAAATTTTGTTGGAATAGAGTTGACACAGAGGTAGAAAATGGGCTGGTGAACACAGTAGGGGAAGGAAAGAGTGGGTCAAATTGAGAAAGTAGCATTGACATCTATACACCATCATGTGTAAAAGATAGCCAGCAGGACGCTGGTCTATAGTACAGAGAGCCCAGCCTGGCACTCTACGACAACTTAGAGGGGTGGAATGACAGGAGAGGGAGGCTCAAGAGGGAGGGGAGATTGATATATAAATAAAGTTATGAGCTATTCGTGTTGATGTACAGCAGAGACCACCGCAACATTGTAAAGCAATGATCCTCCAATTAAAAAAAAAAAAAAGTGACAAGAAATGGCATTGCCACTGGAGAAAACATTTCTACATCTTTTTCTCATGGCGTATCAGTTTGAACCAAACCACATTTAAACTTTATATGCAATACTTCATCTTTATATGTATACGGATTTGTGGTACTGCTGGGCTAATAGAAGAAACATGAGGTGCCAGTAATTTCTGTAACAGACTTTTCTTTGCTGATACTCAGATAGGCAGACACGTTTGTTTCAAGCTATCTGATTAAGCGTTCAGACTCTTGGAGACTTATCTAAGCTGCAATATCATTTGTTTATCCAGCTTTATTGCTCTCCCGTCTCTACCCTGTTAAAGCTGTACAATTACCCTATGCACAGCATAAATAGCATGGAAGGCTTCAGCTGTTCTCATTTTTCAGAAATAAAAAAAAGTAGCATCTTCAAGCAGTGTGGCTGAGTCTGGTGTCCTTGTAAAGTTGAATGATGCCCTGACATAAACCGGGCACCAAGCTAAATAAGCAGCACCGTGAGGAGGGCAGCATCCCGTGGCTGCATTTACTGTCCTAGGTATTTCCCACAGCCACAGGACTCTCTTTCATATTTAATCGAAATATTGCCTTTTCAAATGCGTTCAATGAAATTTCAGGGCCAATTTTCTTGTAATTTGGCCTGTGCTAGCATCATCTGAAACTTCACAGGAACTCTGTGTGAACATGGAATGCTCAGCGAGTTCTCTCCAGGATTGGGTATGCTGATCACATCCAGATGGCCTCGTTTTACAACTTCTGCCATCAGGTCATTAAGGGAAACAAGTTCAAATAACTCCTGAAACCTGTATGCAAGTGCTCATTCTTCATAACTACTTAAAATTAAGAATATATGCTTAAGATGCCTTTAAAACACACACACACACATAAGTTGATCTCTGGTTTTGTGGTTATTTTCCTTGCCAGTTACCATAGTGAGAAATGAAATTAAAAGAGGTTATGACTCTTATGTTCTCTTTTCATTTAAGAGGCTCCATAAACCAAGCTGAAACTGATAAACCCAGACACCCATATCTCCTGGTTATCATTATCTTTCCAATTTGAATGAATAAGAACTGTTTGGAGTTGCAAAGATTCGATTTAAACAACCACCTAGTGAATGTCAATTCATGGATCACTGACTCCAGAGGTCTAAGTAACAGAATTAATTGCTTGTCGACTCAGACTGGCTACATCTAATTATAATTCAGATGCAAGCTTTTTTGTGTGGTTCCTTTCAGAACACCACAAATCACTGTTATCCAAAAGTGAATTAAAAGAATATGACCTTTCCTATAATTTTGAAGAATTCTATTGGTTGATTCACAAAATTGCAATTAGGTTAGTAGTGTTAGTCGCTCAATTGTGTGCAAATTTCTGTGATCCCATGGACTGTAGCCTGTCAGGCTTCTCTGCCCATGGAATTCCTTAGGCAAGAATACTGGAGTGGGTTGCCATTCCCTTCTCCACGGGATCTTCCCGCTCAGGGATCAAACCCGGGTCTCCCATATTGCAAGCAGAGCTTTACCATCTGAGCCACCAGGTTAATAGGTGGCATAGCCCACTTGCACTTCAGAAGAGGGATATCATCAACATCAGACTCTTTCAGCTGTCTTTGTTTCAGCAAGAGGCCTAAAATTTCAAGTACACTGTTTTACCCTGGCACAGAAATGGCAAGAATGCAAATAGAACTGCAGTGGCTTCCCCAGCTTGAATGTTGCTCTTTCCATTTTACCATTTTCATAAACTGGGAAATAGATGCTACAACTTCCCAATCACAGCAACCAAACCAAAAAACTGTCTTTGGTGAGGCCTTTCTTGATTTGTTTTCTTTTCCAGTTTTTCACAGCATCATATTAATTGGATTCAGCTTCACCTTGATGAAATGATACAAACATTTTGGGTCCTGGTGACCTTTTATGACAGGGTATGAGGTCCCCAGAATGCAGTCTACCAAAGCAATAAAAGTTACTTTCTATTTTGAGGTCCTGTAAGAGCCAGGAATAACTCTAACTTTCCAGATATGACACTGCATGATCTGATAATTTCAAACATTACAGTATATTGCAAGTGAGGGATGATGGAGCCATTGTTTGATAAATAGAATCAGACAGCTATGGTCTTAATCTTTGTTCCTGCCCAATGGAACTGTGTGAAGTGAAAGTGAAAGTGTCAGTCACTCAGTCGTGTCTGACTCTTTGCGACTCCATGGACTGACTATTGCCTGCCAGCTCCTCTGTCCGTGGAATTCTCCAGGCAAGAATACTGGAGTGTGTTGTCATTTCCTTCTCCAGCGTCCCAACCCAGGATCAAACCGGGTTTCTGCATTGCAGGCAGATTCTTTACCATCTGAGCCACAGGGGAAGACCCTAGGAACTGTGTGGCCTTGGCTAATTTCCTCACTCACACAACCCCATCCTAGTTTAGATTTCCTTATCCATAAAATAATCATCTCAACTCCATTTTCATCTTGTGAAGCTGAAATGAAGAATTAAATAAATAATGCTTGCTAAATACAGTTGATCTTCATTATTTGCAGATTCTGTATTTGCAAATTCACCCACTTGCTGAAATTTATTTGTAATTTATTTGTATTTATTTGTTTGTAATAAATTTGTAATACCCAGCTCAGTGGACGTGTGCATGCATACAGCTGTGACAAATAAGTCTTTCTATGCTAACGCTCTCAGCAGAGGCTGAACACGATGAAGCTTGCCTTCTTGAGTTTATGCTCTCATGCTCTAAACTAGTGTCTGTTTTACAGCCTGTTTATTGCTACATTTTTTTAAATGTTTGTCGTTTTGTTGATGACTTCACTCTTTAAAATGCATCCCAAGTGTTGAGCTGAGATGCTCTGCTATTTCTGAGATCTATGCTGAGATATGCCTTATGGGGAAAATATGTGTGTTAGACCAGCTTCACTTCAGGTATAAGTTATAGAGTTGTTGGCTATGACGTCAATATTAATGAATTAATAATATATATTAAGGTGTCTTTCAGTTCAGTTCAGTTCAGTTCAGTCGCTCAGTCGTGTCCGACTCTTTGCGACCCCATGAATCGCAGCACGCCAGGCCTCCCTGTACATCACCATCTCTCGGAGTTCACTCAGACTCACATCCATTGAGTCAGTGATGCCATCCAGCCATCTCATCCTCGGTCGTCCCCTTCTCCTCCTGCCCCCAATCCCTCCCAGCATCAGAGTCTTTTCCAAT
>SJYT01051287.1:319765-417438 GCA_006410635.1 Cephalophus harveyi | reverse complement strand
CTCAAGAGTCTTCTCCAACACCACACTTCAAAAGCATCAATTCTTCGGCGATCAGCCTTCTTCACAGTCCAACTCTCACATCCATACATGACCACAGGAAAAACCATAGCCTTGACTAGACGGACCTTAGTCGGCAAAGTAATGTCTCTGCTTTTGAAAATGCTATCTAGGTTGGACATAACTTTTCTTCCAAGGAGTAAGCGTCTTCTAATTTCATGGCTGCAGTCACCATCAGCAGTGATTTTGGAGCCCAAAAAAACAAAGTCTGGCACTGTTTCCACTGTTTCCCCATCTATTTCCCATGAAGTGATGGGACCAGAAAAGGTGTCTTTAATAATATATAATAAGGTATCTTTAAGGAGAAACTCAAATAAAACAAGGTTATGTATTGATTGGTTGATGAAGATGTGACCAGAGGCTCATAGGAATCTAACCTGTATTTCCTTTAGGAGCCTTGGTTCAGTATTTGATAATTCAGTGCTCGCATTCATGGTGACTTAATATAACCACAATGAATAAAGAGAATTGACTGTATGTAACTCAGAGCCTGAATGTGCTCACAAAATGCCAATAAAATAATTTTAAGGAATAATAATCATCATTGCACATAAGTTAAGCCTTAGGGGAACTCACAGGAATTTTTAAGAAGAAATGGAGGATTTTTAACTTTTGTGGCTGCTATGGCATCTCTCCATTAGCAGCAGCCAAACAAAAAACTGACCTGAATCACTTGGAATTTCTTATTTGCATGAAATTGATGTTGTCTTCCTGGAATTCCAATTTTAGACTCTAACAGACTTAAGCAGAATGTTGGAAATATGAGGGCCAAAGTCAAGATATCTCCATTCATTGGCTTTATGAAATAATGATCCCAGTAGTCTGAGACTTGATGATGTATTAAACACTTTTAACTGTCCTGGGGTCACGGATATATTAAAGCTTTTTACCTGACATATAATTGATTTTGTCAGAATTGATGAGTTTATCTGGTATATTCTCCCTTGCCAGTGGAATAAAGACCTGGAAGCATAACAGGTTCAGGCTTAATTGATTTTGTGCAGCTGAGTTGAGTACTTAATAAAGGACATGGAAGTCGGCATCATGAAGTTTCTCCAAGAAACTCTTCCAACTCAATTGATTTAGAACATGATGAAAAGTCCTTTGTACAGCAATCCAGGAGCTGCTGTATGCTAATGACTGTGCTCTTGAGGCTCAGGGGTGAGAAGATGTGGAAATAATCACCTAGCCTTCTGCAGACTCTGCATAGTGACCAGATTAATCAGCCTGAGAGAGATGGATTAGGTCATAGCCTCCACCAAGGAAATCCAGAGCCCAGCCAAAGACGTCCAATGACGGTGCAGAAGAGAGAGATGCCAGTGAGTGTGGCTGTGAAGCCTTCACATAATTCTATGGCTGTCTAGTTTCCAGCCCTAAGGAATCAGATGGAATGGGCTCCTACATCCTTGGGGAGGTTGGCAGCCAGAAAGTACTATTAATATGATCATAGCTTCCAGCTTGGGAATGCAGGCTCTTCAGAGCTCCACTGGTGTTCAGATTTCTTTTTGCTTAGCTGTGATGTTTTTCTTTAAAAAATTTATTTTACATTGGAGAAGAGTTGATTTACACAGCTCCCCCAGTGATTCAATGGTAAAGAATCCACCTGCAATGCAGGAGCCACAAGAGATGTGGGTTCAACTCCTGAGTAGGGAAGATCCCCTGGAGATGGGCATGGCAACACACTCCAGTATTCCCGCCTGGGAAATCCCATGGACAGAGGAGCATGGTGCCATAGTCCATGGGGTTGCCAAGAATTGAATATGACTGAGCAAAAAAACACACACACACACACACACACACACACACACACACTTCTATTCTTTTTCAGATTCCTTTCCCATGTAAATTATTACAGAGTATTGAGTAGAGTTTCCTGTGCTATACCAGAGGTCCTTATTGATTATCTCTTTTACATATAGTAGTGTGTATATGTTAATCTCAATCAGATTTTTAGGTGTTATGGAACTGGACTTAGTGTAGTGGAAGACGTCACAAAATTCATAAACATCACCTAGGGCTCATGTTAGAGGTCTGCCAGTATTAGCCAAATGCTCTTAGCAAGGGGTGCAAAAGGTTTAAAGAAGAATGGAGACCCCTGTACTATACAGAGTTCAGTGGGCTGGTATCCATGCCCACATAAGAATGACTTCTGTGTGCTGTTTCTCCAAGGGATGCAGACGAATTTACCAGGCTCTCAGGTCACAAATCCAAGTTCCCAGGCTGCGCTAGACCCCAAAGAAGACCATAGGGCTGTTACATAATTCCATACAGAAGTGTGGGCATGTCTCATTCATTTCTTTTTCTCCCCAGTGCAGGGCACCAGGTAGTAGTCAAGAATTACCAGCTCTGAAGTCACACAGCTCTGATTTTATGGTTTATTAGCTAAGAGACCTTTAGCAGTTTACTAAATCTCCCCTGTGCCCTCATTATCTACATCAACAACCTTTTACGACTGCTGCCCATACTTGATGGGATTCTGGAAGGAAAGTTACAGTGCCTGGCACATGTTGGGTTCTTAATAAACATCAGTTTTTGCCTTTTTGTTTCAAGAAGTTGCTCAAACAATGATACCTGAATTGGCTTGGTCTTGTTTTGCTTCTCTACTTTGAAAGTTGGCTTCAAGGTTCTGAGGTGCTTCTGTTTCTGAGGTCTGGCTTTTATTTTACACCTTGGAGGTGATTTAATCATCCTGGCCTTGTTTTACATGACTTGGCTCTGGTTTGTTTCCCAGATCACATATGCTTTGACACTTACAATAGCTTGCAGGCCTCTGCCCTAGTTCTTGGCATATTCCCAAATATGAAACGCAGAATTTCTTAGATCTGCTCATTCATCTACTTTTCCTAAGAGGGAGCATGTATGAATACCTTCAAACACCCCACTTCAAGCCATGACTCATGTAATAAGGTGGGGTTGGGGCTTTCCTCATAATTTTCTAGAAAGTACTACTGAGACATTTTCCCTGACCAAATTTCATCTCTTTCTCTGGTTAATTAATAATTGAAAGGTTTTCTAATATTCCACCATGGTTCACTGTACAGTAGTAGTCTCCCTGAGAAAACTAACCTTACCTGTTTTGAAGGCAGGGTAGTTACAACCTTATTTTTGAACCACTAGTAAGATAGTCTCTTGGAGAAGGCAACGGCAACCCACTCCAGTACTCTTGCCTGGAAAATCCCATCGACGGAGGAGCCTGGTAGGCTGGAGTCCATGGGGTCACACACAGTTGGACACGACTGAAGCGACTTAGCAGCAGCAGTAAGATAGTCCATCAAGTGAAAACACATGTTCTTACTTTTATTCAGATCTTTTTACGAGAAAAATTGCTTCTTATTAAAAAGAGTTCTCAGATAAACTTCTTATGCTTAGTTTAACCTGAAAAAGTTTTCTTTAAAGGTTGTTAAAGTCTATGGTTTACTAGTGATTTTTGTTACATTTTGTACAATAAGTACTAAAAGATAGAGTTATCTCAGGTATAATGAATCATGTCTGTTAAGATAGGTCAATGGTCCTACCATATTTAACTGGAAATAGAAACCCAGATCACAAAGGCTGTGTAGGGAGCTGGTGAAAGATTCCGACAAGGACTTCCACTCTTGGTGTCTCATATTCTATTCACTAAGTCATGTTCTATCACCCATATTTTTTAAAAATTGGGGTAAAATTGCTTTACAGTGTTGTACAATAAAGTGACTCAGCTACTGGTATATGTATATCTTCTCCATCTCGGACTTCTCTTCCACCACTAAGCCCATTCCACCCCTCTGCGGGTCATCACAGAGCACTGAGCTGAGATCCTTGTGCTATACAGCAGCTTCCCACTAGCTATCTATTTTACACATGGTAGAATTTGTCAGTGTTACTCTTCCAGTCCATTCCAATTCCATATAAGGCCCAGGTTCACCTAAAGAGCCATGAGCATATTTATAGATTATTTTTTCTTAACCGTGAAGAAAACATATTTGAATGTGACCCACTTTCCGTGAACTCTTGTGATGGCGTCTCCAAGGAACACAATACCAGGAAGCTTAGACCAGTGTTTCATTCCCCTCCTGCACGCTCATCTTGGCTGCGGGCTTTCTGCCCCTTGCGGTGGTGACTCCATCTCACCTGTCCACCAGTCACTCCATCACCTGTCCTAGCCCTCGAAAGAGAGCTGGAAGATAAGCGCTTCACAAATGCTGCTGGTGGCATGGCAGTCTGAGCATCTTTATTTACTTCTCTTTCCTAAAGCTTTTTCAACTAAAAATGTGAATACGTGGCTAGATCAAATGGATAAAGTATTCTTAAAAAATTACGGAAGCAGAAACCATTCTAGTTGCATCTCTAACCTACAAACAAAAACCAAAAGCAAGAAGAAAAAAGTAAATATTCAGTACATTCATAGAAGAAAAGGAGGATTATTATGGCCAATAACTTACTGAGGAAAAGTTGTATCTGTATTTTAAGGACTTTAACAGTTAAAGAAACAGAGAACAAGATATACAGCGGAAAGGGCATTGGATTTTCCGACATTTGCTAAGAATTTCACTCAGTTCAACAATATATTAGCAGTGAGAACAATATATTGCCTACAGGCTGCTGGTCTCACTACTGTATGCAATGACTATAATTGCCCCTGCCTTCTTCACAGTCTTGTAAAGATAAATGTGATAATATTTGTGAAAAGTGTTTGAATTGCTTGAAAAGCATAAGGTCGTAAAATGTAAAATACTATTCTTGGTAGAAGGCCCTTATTATAAACAAGACCATTGTAGATAGCATCCTAACTCATCTCCTGGCTTCCTGTTCTCTTCAACATGAACCTCCATGCTAGCTTAGTCATCTAAACATATCATTTTCCTATTCAAAAGCAAACCCAAACTCCCCTTACTCCCAGAAACCCAAGCAAACAAAAACTCTAAAATTGTACCATCGCTTATCAGATAAAGTATAAACCCATTATATAGTTTATCCTTGACATTAACTCTCACTTCACTTGCAGCCAAACCATTCTTCTCACTGTCTCATGATGCCCTGAAACTTCTAGCTTCTATCCAACACTGTGCTACCCATCCTCCAAGACTGAGTTTCAACACAAGCACAGCATCTTCTGGTGACTCAGCATAGTACAAAAAGCACTATAACTCAAATTCTGCCTCTTCTTCTGCTACCAAATCAGCTTTATAATCTTGGGCAAGTCAATCAAACTCTCTGGACGTCAACTTTATTAACTTAAGAAGGGATAATAACACTTCCAAGGCCTGGATAAGAGGATTTCTCAATTCCCTTTCAAATCATGACATTTAAAACCAACCAACCCTTATATCCACCTGCACTGAAGGAGACCCTGGTTTGATTCCTGGGTCAGGAAGATCCACGGAGAAGGGATAGTCTACTCACTCCAGTATACTTGGACTTCTCTGACGGCTTAGCTGGTAAAGAATCTGCCTGCAATGCAGGATACCTAGGTTCAATCCCTGAGTTGGGAAGATCCCCTGAAGAAGGGAAAGGCTACCCAACTCCAGTATTCTGGCCTGGAGAATTCCATGGACTGTATAGTCCATGGGTCACAATGAGTCGGACACGACTGAGCGACTTTCACTTTCACTTCACAATCTTTATACGTTGTTGAGAGAAGCTCTGAGAGTATTTAGTTTCTTCATCACAAACAGTCTTTGATATAAAATACTTTAACTCATATTTGAATTCATTTGCACATAACTGAGTTTGATAATTACTGATGAGGGTATGAATTCATATTCTTACAGATAATGGACCATATGAATATCAATTGATTTATATCATGAATCATGCCTAAGTAAAACTATTCATATGTCAGTTTCCTCCTTTCTCAATTTATAATATACACATAAAATACACGATATAATTTTTATTCCCAGGTGGCCTTAGTGGTAAAGAACCTGCCTGCCAATGCAGGAGATGCGGAAAACCTGGATTTGACCCCTGGGTCAAGAAGATCCTCTGCAGGAGGACATGGCAACCCACTCCAGTATTCTTGCCTGGAGAATTCAATGGACAGAGGAGCCTGGCAAGCTACAGTCCATGGGATCACAAAGAGTCAGACATGACTGAAGTGACTTAACACACACACACACATAAAATATATATGGTATAATTTTTATATAGTATATATATATACACTACTTTATTATGTAGAAAAGTGAATGTTCTGTGTAGTATGGGAGAAGCCCACAGAGAAATAATTCTGACTCAGCAGGTTTTCTCATTATGACTCAAGACTTAGCTTTGGATAAAAAATTCCTAAAAGAACAGGTGGCAGTAATGGAGCATGGTTTCTCTGGATTTATGTACAGTTAATAAAAATGTTCATAGAACATTTCAGAAAGTCGTATGAATATTTTTCATTAATAATGGTAACTAAACATTGACATAAAGTAATTTCTTTCAGAAGCACACTTTATAAACCTTAGCTTCTTGGGACAACCACGCACGGTAATAGGGGGCTTGAGTCATTAGTGATGAATGGGAAAGCCATTTTCACTTGCATCAAATGTTCACTAATCCCAAAACTTCTCGTTTTGATAACTGATGAGCATTATACAGGCCTGTGCTGTGTTTATCATTAAGTCAGTGGATAGAGAAAAGATTAATAGAAAGGCATTTATATCTAAGTACTGTGTTTTATCAGAAAAGTACGAAGAGAGTAATGCATTAAAGCCCCCTGTCCAGCTGGGGAATTCTGGCCTTTTGGTAAAGCTGTCCACATACATGTTTATTAATAACAGCCATCTATTCATTTTAATGATACATAAAACCTAAACCTGTTCACTTGGACTAGGATTTGAGTCAGAATCATAACTGTTTATTGTCAATCAGAAAACTAGATTCAAAATGGATTCACTCCTTTCGACACTTTTTCAGTGTCTATCAAGTGCCAGACATTCTTCTTGTCCCTAGGGTTATTAGAAATGTTAAAATGAAGTGCCTGATCTCATGTAACTTGTATTTTTATGGGAACAGGGTGGACAGTAAAGAAATAAAATAACAAATAGCTAACATATAGCCAAGTAGAGGTAAGTGCTATAAAGAAAATCTTGAGCAGAATAAGGGTGCAGTGTGATGGAAGGGCTATTTTAGGTGGAGTGGTTAGACATGTTCTTCTCTGCAGATGGTTTTCCAGCAAAGGCTGAGATGAAAATGTCTGAGAGGTCATGGGTCACTTCATGAATCAGATACACCATGGCGAACCCCCTATACATTCTACACTGGGATGGGTTCTAGAAGAAATGTAAGGTCCAGTAAATAGAGAACCTCTAATTTGGCTACAGAGACTGGCTTAGCAAACATAGAAATTAGAGAATAAGTGATGATGGGTTGGATGTTACAGACTCTGTGTACAGAATGGTTCCAGAGGTGGAAGGTGGTGACATCTGTTGAGTATCTGGGGACAGTTTCATGGAGGATACACACCTTCAACTTCTGAAGATAAAAGAAATACGGAAAAATGGAGGATGAAAGAACACAATTCATGAGGAACAGCAAGGGCAGAATGGGAAGCACCGCAAAGGCTGGATGAAGGGCAAAGAGAGGAGAGTTTACTGAGCATCAGCTGTGCACCAGGTCCCATGGAAGACAGCTGATGCAGGTGCTTTCCTTGAATCTTTTTATGTTAGGTGAGTGGTCACCATGGGAGGAGCTGGTTAAATTTAGAGAGGATAAGATCTTTCCCAAGGCCATACTTGTTTTAAAGGAGAGTCACAGAGAGAGTGAGAAAACTGCTTGACTTGTATGCTTCAGAGAATAGAAGGATATTCAGTTGGATAGATTGGGTGAGTTCAGAGAGGGTCTGAAAGTTATCTGTGGGGCAGAGTATCTAGAGCTTGAAGATAGGGAAACCAGCCAACAGGAAGTGCCAAGCCTGACTTTGGGTAGAGGCAGTTGGAAGATTGAAGGCAAAAGGAGAAGCAGGTGGCAGAGGATGAGATGATTAGAAAGCATCACTGACTCAATGGACATGAATTTGAGCAAACTCCGGGGACAGAGGAGGACAGAGGAGCCTGGCATGCTGCAATCCATGAGGCCACAAAAAATCAGACATGAATTAGCAACTGAACAACAAAAACAAGTGGAGTACTCTTGCCTGGAAAATCCCATGGGCGGAGGAGCCTGGTAGGCTTCAGTCCATGGGGTCGCTGAGGGTCAGACACAACTGAGCGCCTTCACTTTCACTTTTCACTTTCATGTTTTGGAGAAGGAAATGTCAGCCCACTCCAGTGTTCTCGCCTGGAGAATCCCAGGGATGGGGGAGCCTGGTGGGCTGCCGTCTATGGGGTCACACAGAGTTGGATGTGACTGGGGTGACTTAGCAGCAGCAGGGGAATAATGTGAATTGGAAGACACGGAGACATGGTTACAGGAGAATAAGGAGATGCAATCTCAATCGTTTTGTAAGAGAAGAAAAGAAAAGAATGTAGACATATAGAACTGGGATATTAGGAGGGAGATTCCAATGGTAGATAAGGTCAGCTCAGTGTAATTGCAAAGCTATAGGTTCCACATGTGTGTATGAACAGGTTACTTAGTAACCATATTTATTGTATGGTGCCTGGACGTAACTAGACACTTAAAAACATAGTTGGTCTTCGCAAACTGAGTCATTCTCTTGAACCAGTATTTCTTTCCAGGCCTTTTAGCTTCTTCCTCTCCAACTACAAGTATAGTGCTTTTCTGACCACTCCTTCTGCTCTGTTCCTCATTAAACTTTCCCTCTCCTGTGTCACATTCTTATAATTCTAGGTGGTAGTAGTTCACTGCATTCTCTCACCAATTTAAGATACCCATTATTACAATATCATCTGAGTTTAAAGAGAGACATATGCTATGGGAATTTCAGTTTGCATGACAAACTAGTGAGAGAATAATTGAAAGAAAATATGCTTTTTGAGCTTCAGGGAATTGCTTCCACCAATTTGGAAACATAAATAAATTAATCAGGATCACTTTCAGCTAATTATTATTATTGGTACTATGAATATATTTGGATAAACACAATAAACCAGTCATAAATACACTGACTAGATGACTAATATTTGTATTAATCAAATATTTAAATACAAATATTTAAAAGTCAGAGATATTTCTTGAATCTCTTAATGAATTAATCACCTAAGAGTTAGTCAACATTAATAACAATGTGCTAAGCCGCTTGAGTCATGTCCAACTCTCTGTGACGCTATGGACTGTAGCCCACTAGGTTCTTCTGTCCATGGGATTCTCCAGGCAAGCCTACTGGAATGGGTTGCCATGCCTTCCTCCAGGATTAGTAAAGTGATAATCCTGTTGCTTTGGACCAATGTGCCAAGAACCATCCTGCATTTATACTCTTTCCATTAGAACTTGTGACCATTTAAAATATTCAATTAAACTGTTAACTCTTATGAACAAAGCCCATCAGAAAACTCTTGGAGAATATCCTTGGCAATGATGAGCTAGAGAAAAATGAAGTGAAATGCTTTCCCTCAGAATGGGGAAATTTATTAAATTGACTGTCTTTTTCACTTTTATCACTGGACTTCACCCACTCTGTTTATCCCTGAATGGCTAATGTCTCTGAATGAATTCTCCACAGATTGATACACGGGAGTAAATTTCCCTATGTTATTTGCTGTTAGAACACAATTTATTTTTTTTCAAACATAATTGGAATTGCTTATCAGCTTTTTCTTCAAACTCCCAGCTCTTAAATCTGATTGAATAGATGGAGTCACAAAGGAAATGAATGTCTCCATCCGTCCAGGAACCGAGATTCACAGACACTAAATTTCCAGACACTAAGCCAGCCTGTCTTTTCTTAAAAAGCTTCAACTGAGAGTTGGAGAAGTAGGTTCTTTTGAGATTAGATTCCGGGTTGATAAATTCAAACAACTGGTCTCTGGTTTTTTCCTCTATGATAAATGAAATTTCATTTGGAGGCCCGTAGAATAATTGCATTATAATGTCACTGAAAGAGGGAAAGTACTAGAACAAATGGTATTTGTTATGGCATTTCCTATGATGCATTAGAATAATGAAAAGATCGGGATATTGTGCCCTCTTAATAGTCTGGATACGAAATGTGTTAATTGTTTATTCGATTAGTGAACATTTGTTCCGGTACTCCTGTGTGCCAGGCAATATGATATGACCTAGGGAAGTGAAGATGAGTGGTATCTGACCCTATTACCCAGGAAGATAAAAAATCTAGTGCAGGAAACAGACAGGTAAATAAATAACTACACAACAATGTGCGGAGTAGTAATGGAGACACATTATGGGATGCTTATGGAACCTGGTGAAAGCAGTGTCTGTGTTATTTACAAATTTTAAAAATGTGTAACATCAGGAGTAATCCAGGTACACACATATGTACAGCTCCAGCATACACACTTGAAATATTCTATTAGTTAGAAATATTAAAGTGTAAAGTTGCTCACAGAAACATTTTTGCATTTAGTTCACCATGGGTGAAATAACTGTCCTTAATAAACTCCAATACGTCATCTGCAGAGATTTCAATGACTCTACAAACATTTACAGGCATGAAAATACTTCCAGTGTGGATCTGTTTCTAGTGCTAAATAACAGCATTTCCCTGTCTTTGCATTTATCTCATACTTTTACACTGTCTTGTTAGAAATCTCTGAAATACCACTATATCTACAACGGAAATGGAGAAAAAGAAGGAAGTACAGAATTTAATTGGCAGTTCTAGCTCATACAATCTTAGTGCAGAATGTTCCAGGGAAAATTTTATGTGTATAAAAAATATACTTACCATGCTAGAGTTTGAAGACTCTAATCATGTTTTTAGGCTTCCTTATTATTATATTCATAAAGCAGTTATGGCTTCACACACCATTAATATAGATGATGCTGTATAGCTACTATTACATGATAAATGCAAAGATATTTTTTTCCACGTTCAATAATTTAAGGATATATACACATCTGTAAGCATATGAGCATATAAAGAATTTTAAGATCCAGGAGTAAAACTGTCTGGTAGGCCAGCCCCTTTATTTGTTGCCCAGGCTTTAAATTTTATATAACTACCTCGATTCTGAAAAAAGGTTAAACTTTCCATTTTCTCTCAAGTTCATTCATTGTACCACATTTATATGTTATATTGGATGCATTGTGATATAATCAACTTTTAACCAAAAAAGCATACACACATTACGGTGAGATAAATGTTTTTTGTTTTACATTATGTAGGTCATCTTCCTATGCAAGGTGAAAATATAATCATTTGCTGACTTGACTTCAAAGACAGCTCTACTGATTTACTTCCAAAAGTCAGAGTCAAAATATTAAGTAGACATCTGGTGTTGATGTGCTGAAAGCCTAGGGAAGTTTGGGTAACTGTCTTCTATATTTCCATCTTCAGCCCTTGGTGTCAAAAGAATAACTATTGCTGACCTTTCTATCTGCAGTCAAGGGTATGTAAAACCTACTTATTATTGTAGGGGTATCAAATTCAATAAATATAATGTCAAGTACAGGCAGTCAGAAGGGATGGGATTTATGAGCAAAAGGAGTTCAAGCAGTTTAAATCCAATGTGATTGTTGAAATCTGTTGAAAATCACTTCCAAACCTTCATTGTAATGTTTAAAACATAACTTCATTAATACTGCATCTGATTCTGAAAATACTCTTGGCACAGGAGAACAAGACATCCTTATCTGCCCACATTTTAAAAAGTAGGATTTTGCTGAGATATTGAATATGAGCTATTTAATCTGTATTTTCACATGATGATTGCTACCCTGGAAGAAAACACATGAAGCTTATTGAGGATGTCTGTCAAATAAAGTATGATGTTTTTATGCTACCTGTACCCCTCTGGATGGAAGAAATTTGCACTACTGGGAAAATATGCAAACCACTAATGTATGGTTCTCTAATACGCACTGATTTCCAAAACACCCCCGGCTGCTGCTGCTGCTGCTGCTAAGTCACTTCACTCATGTCCGAGTCTGTGCGACCCCATAGATGGCAGCCCACCAGGCTCCCCCATCCATGGGATTTTCCAGACAAGAGTACTGGAATGGGGTGCCATTGCCTTCTCCACCAAAACACCCCAAATGCCACCAAATCCACAGATTTTGCTGAAATTCTAATATATAGCTTCACCTTCATTTTAAAATGACAACATCATTGTATTTATTCTTGCAAATAGCATGATTTCCCAGGTGGTAAAGAGATGAGAGCTGGTGCATTTTGGATGGTTACTGGAGGTTATTTTCATATATCATTACTGATAAGTCATAGATTTCCTCTCGAACATTGAACAAATCTCTAGTGAGAAAATCAAGATTATGTAAAGACCTATTCTGGAGTGTCCTGGCTTCTTTTAGTGACTCGGGAGAGAAAGCCCACAGCATGGATGCATAGAAGCACCTGATTCTTAGACCCATGTAATATATCATGTAATGGGCAGAGTTTCCATGTGATCCAACATGGCATTATTCTATAACCCAAAGACCAGGTTATGAAAGATCTCTTCCTACTGCCAAGAAAGGCCTGATGAGGTGAATGAAGAGTGAGGATGTCAAAGAAAAAATAATTTATTCTTAAGCCCAGGAATACTCCTCATGCTAAATACAGACAGATGAAAATCTAACCAGCCGTCCCTTAAAAAAAAAAAGTTTTATAGAGAATGTCTCTGAGCGGAATGCATGCAACCACATTCTTGCTGGCATTATGGTAGCTCCATCTTTGTGCTGAGCTCCCTTACAGCAAAATCTTGAAAGTATTTTAAGTAGATTGTGAGATGGGATCAGAAGAATGATCTTTTTTTTTTTTTAAAGAAGCTTATGTAAAGAGCCTCACACATTTCATGAGTGTATTGCTTTCATCTGTGAATCCTTTAGGAGAGAGTGATGAGGACAGTATTCCTGGATGGGAATCAAACAACTACTTTGGTTCAAAGACATTACTAAACTCCTTATTCTAGCGTGGGGCTGGCGTTCATGTTTATGGCTGTTTAGAGCGAAGTCCAGAAGGAAGAGGGCTGTCTGGAGAGTTCATGTGTGAGTTGGAAAATAATTAGGTGTAGACATGACACTCTTCCTTTCTGCAACATACAGCTCTTCTTTTTCTTAGACCCACAATTTCCTGAAGGGGGCCCAGCGTTTTTTAACTCCAGGTCTTTGCACATTTCCTTCTCTTGCACGTATTCCACTCTCCTCACCTCGCTCACCCCTCATCTCACTCACAAGTATTGTCCTTCTGGTTTTAGTCAGCTGCCACCCTCCCCAAGAGGCTGGGTATCACTTGTTTGGTCCAGGTTAAGTTAGCATGCTATGGACTCCAATGCATATTACATAAACTTCACACCCCCTTTTAATTGCTGTTTGTCCATCTGTCTCCTCCCTTGAGACTGCAGACATCTTCAGATTTGGAGCTGATGTTTCTGCAGTATTTATGTTGCTTCTCTGGTGCCTAGCAGAGTGCAAGTTAATACATGAGGGGCTTTCTCATGCCATCCATAGGAAGGTAGGAAAAAATTTAAGCAAGACATGCTATGTTTTAAGAAATTCCTGTTACTTTATTGAGCCTTTTGATGGCTAAGACAAAGATCTCTCTTGGCAAATGTCACACTGCACTTGCAACTAGGTCTGTTAATTTCAAATATCTTTTGATACTGATTGCTAGCATAATTCCACAGTGATAAGAGACCAGATTCTGTATGATTTCAATATGTTTAGATCATGAAATTTTTGCACCTTGTTTTATGTCCTTGGATATGTTCTAGTATCTCCTAGTTTACAGTCTATGAGAACTTGAACAGAATTTGTATCCTACAGTCATGTGAAAATTGTATAAATCTTAATTACATTGAATTGGTTCATAGTGCTTTTGCAAGTCTAGTATATCCTTCAACTCCTCTGTAGATTCATTATATTAATTTTTGAGAGTTTGATATTGAAACTCCAACTAAAAATCTTTATAAAAGATTTTAGGACAGTATTCCTGGATGGGAATCAAACAACTACTTTGGTTCAAAGACATTACTAAACTCCTTATTCTAGCGTGGGGCTGGCGTTCATGTTTATGGCTGTTTAGAGCGAAGTCCAGAAGGAAGAGGGCTGTCTGGAGAGTTCATGTGTGAGTTGGAAAATAATTAGGTGTAGACATGACACTCTTCCTTTCTGCAACATACAGCTCTTCTTTTTCTTAGACCCACAATTTCCTGAAGGGGGCCCAGCGTTTTTTAACTCCAGGTCTTTGCACATTTCCTTCTCTTGCACGTATTCCACTCTCCTCACCTCGCTCACCCCTCATCTCACTCACAAGTATTGTCCTTCTGGTTTTAGTCAGCTGCCACCCTCCCCAAGAGGCTGGGTATCACTTGTTTGGTCCAGGTTAAGTTAGCATGCTATGGACTCCAATGCATATTACATAAACTTCACACCCCCTTTTAATTGCTGTTTGTCCATCTGTCTCCTCCCTTGAGACTGCAGACATCTTCAGATTTGGAGCTGATGTTTCTGCAGTATTTATGTTGCTTCTCTGGTGCCTAGCAGAGTGCGAGTTAATACATGAGGGGCTTTCTCATGCCATCCATAGGAAGGTAGGAAAAAATTTAAGCAAGACATGCTATGTTTTAAGAAATTCCTGTTACTTTATTGAGCCTTTTGATGGCTAAGACAAAGATCTCTCTTGGCAAATGTCACACTGCACTTGCAACTAGGTCTGTTAATTTCAAATATCTTTTGATACTGATTGCTAGCATAATTCCACAGTGATAAGAGACCAGATTCTGTATGATTTCAATATGTTTAGATCATGAAATTTTTGCACCTTGTTTTATGTCCTTGGATATGTTCTAGTATCTCCTAGTTTACAGTCTATGAGAACTTGAACAGAATTTGTATCCTACAGTCATGTGAAAATTGTATAAATCTTAATTACATTGAATTGGTTCATAGTGCTTTTGCAAGTCTAGTATATCCTTCAACTCCTCTGTAGATTCATTATATTAATTTTTGAGAGTTTGATATTGAAACTCCAACTAAAAATCTTTATAAAAGATTTTAAAAAACATTTTGTAATTGTAAAATACCATGGAACTATATTTAACTGTGTTCTATATTTTCCAAGTCTTCTATAAATGTGTTATCATACTTTCATAATTTAAAAAAGAAAGAAAGAAATCCATGTTTTGATTTTCAGTTTCCAATAAGTACTTACATGTAAGCAATATGTAAAATGCTAAAAATAAACACATGTAAATCATCAGTAGAACAATTAGATAACTTTAAATAAAACTCAAGTCCATGGCCCCATCTCTGTTTTTAGGTTCTGTTATATCTATTACTTTATTTGTACAAGGTCTCAGAGGAAAAAGTTGCTAAAGAGCATGATCAAAATAAATATATTTTAAAGGGGAGAATAAGTGGAAGAAAACAACATTCATCATGCTTGACATCAAACAAATGCTTACTGTGTACAAATATCTGCAAAAGTCACTTAGGAAACCATGAAAATTCAAACCCTACAATTCTCTCAAGGTCATTAGACTTTTGAATGTCCTACAACCCATAGATTTTTGGCCCAAATCAAAATGTTGATAACTATGATTACCTTCTTAATTTTTATTTACAGTGGTTGTACAATATAATGGGCTCACATATACTTCATTGCATTTTGTCTTAAGACAAAGAGAGTTATGGAAACATCCTAAACCAGAAACTCTCTGAAATTTTGACTTTCCTGAAGATTTAGATGAAAAAAATCACCATTACTGTTTGCAGATGTATGAATTTATATTCCAGGCCTTGGGACTTCTTTATCACCTCTGTTGGAGTTCCAGATAAAACCAGAGAGAAAGCCTCCTGACTGTCAGAGCACATTTGTAATTGAGCTCTGCACTGAATAATTTCCTTTAAGCCAGGCAAACTTAAAAAAAGAACAAAGGGCATGTGGAAGTCAGACACGAAG
Organism: Cephalophus harveyi; assembly: GCA_006410635.1. Lineage (NCBI taxonomy): Eukaryota > Metazoa > Chordata > Mammalia > Artiodactyla > Bovidae > Cephalophus > Cephalophus harveyi. The sequence goes on along the minus strand of SJYT01051287.1, from coordinate 401,432 downwards.
CTTCCCAAAACACGAAGCCAGATAGATTTTCAATAATTTAAAAGGCCGATTTGAATAAAATCTTCTAATAGTTAAATCTTCTGATTGTTCATTATAATCTTTAATCAAATCGTAAGTCATCCTAAAAGGGATAGTAACATACACCACATGCTTTTTTCTAAGTTATAAATGTATAAATTTTAGTTAATTAAAAAAAAAAAAAAACCTTCTACAGGGAAGACTATTCATCATTGGAATTTCAAACCTGAGTTAACCAATATGCTTAGGTGCATAAGAACAAAGGTGGAACATAATGAATAATCAAATGCTAGAGATGGAGAAAAGACAGATTGCCTTTTAAGGTCAAGGTGGCACATGCCAGGCTTGTGTGCAGGGGTGAACCCTTCCCTTCATTTCTTTCCCAGTGCAGCATCATCAATCAGAGTGCTCATTTATATTGAACCCAGAAGTGGCCTCAGGATCCTCCTCGAGATGGAATATCAGTCAGCTGCAGCCATTCTTGCGGATCAATAAAACCAAACGCCATCCTTGATTTTGGATTTCCTTTGTACTCCCATTGGCATAATTGTTCAATGATGCCTTAACAGGGTTCATTGTTGAAGGTAACTAGAGGTCATCTGGTTCAAACAACTGTTGGAGCATCACCCAGAAAGGTTACCAGAATGTACAGATAATCGATATAAAAGGATGCGCGCATGTGCAGTGGCTCAGTCGTGTCTGACTCCGCAACCCTGTGGACTGTAGCCCACCAGGCTCCCCTGTCCATGGGATTCCCCAGGCAAGGGTACCGGACTGGGTTGCCATTTCCTCCTCCAGGGATCTTCCTGATTCAGGAATAGAATCCATGTCTCCTCTGTCTCCTGCATTGCAGGCGGACTCTTTACCTGCTGACCCACTGGGGAAGTCCCATAGACATAGTATATATAGATATAAACATAGATACAGATGTTTTCATTTTATGATCCTTGTTAACAGTTTTGGTAGCAGAATAAGGCACAGTAGAAGGAGAATCACATGCGGAGGGGAAAATATGGATTCCAGTGTTCATTCTTTCATGTTTCGTGGGCAGTAGTTTTTATATCTCTAGATCTCATTTTCCTCAGCGGTAAAAGAAAATCTTAACCGCAAGTTGCACGCTCACTCAGTCCTCGATATTTTCGTCAAGTCTTAATAACCTAGGAATTTGAACAGGAGGTATTTTTTCAATTAAGAAGAATTCATCAGTTATATAGTGGATTCCTTACTAGTTAACAGTGACAATCTGGTAGCCTAAACCTACCATCTAACAGTGGTTTTGCCTTAATTTACATTTTGGTTGAAAATATTTTGAAAGTGAAAAAATACAATGGAATTAATGTTTCAATGATCATTAAAACCTGCCCCAAAACTTATTCACTGAAGATGTGAAACCTATCCAGTAATTCATGCAAGGATGACATCTGGACTGACTAAAAGGCATAAAAGTTCCAGCTAGCTTTTCCAAAAAGGGAATTAATATTTAAATCCAGATATTCAGATTTCATACTCATAAAGTATAAATGGTCAGTAGTTAAACAAAACTGTGAGTCCTTTGTAGAAAGGGGCTTGTCATGTTCACTTCTGGTTTCTCAAAGCCTACAGGGCCAGCCACTAGGTAGATATTCAAAATATCTTTACGAGTGAATTTTGAGACTTGACTATATGTACTTCAGGCTTCTTCACTGGGTCTTACAATCTCCTTAGAGCCTGAGAAATGGCTCACTGTGGACAAAACTGCCTTGAGATTGAGTTCCACTTAAGATTGTCCCTTTTATTAGAAGTTGAATGCTAAATGTATTTAGCCCAAAATGATTGCTTGCTGCTGCTGCTGCTAAGTCACCAGTCTTGTCTGACTCTGTGCGACTCCAAAGACGGCAGCCCTCCAGATTCCCCTGTCCTTGGGATTCTCCAGGCAAGAACACTGGAGTGGGTTACCATTTCCTTCTCTAATGCATGAAAGTGAAAAGTGAAAGTGAAATCACTCAGTCGCGTCCGACTCTTAGAGATCCCATGGATTGCAGCCCACCAGGCTCCTCCGTCCGTGGGATTTTCCAGGCAAGAGTACTGGAGTGGGTGCCATTGCCTTCCACCAAATGATTGCTTAGTAGCACCTAAACTTATGCACTGGGGGAAAAAAGAGCATACATTCTATTGCTGTACTAATTCTTCTTATCTAAAGAAATAACAGAACATTGAAAAACTATATCCAAAGTTATATATTTACAATTGAGAAAGTAGAAAAATCATGGAGATTACTTCTGACATTCTTCTTTCTAGTAGATACAATGAACCAACATTAAGGAACATAGCAATAAACATTTATGTACCTATGAACAGCATGGAGTGAATAATTGGATAATAAGGTTGTACAAATCCAATTAAAAAATATAATTATAAGATTAGACCATGAATATCTGCAATGGGTATAATAATATATCTTGATTTTACTGAAGTTATTTGATATAGTGTCTCATAAAATTTTATTCATGAAATTAATTTATATTGTCTATTCTAATTCATTGAATCCCATCCGAAAAACCAGACTATCATTATGCTTCTCTGCTTCAAAAAGAAATCTGATAAATATCTCTAGCATTCACCATTGTTTAACCCTTTGCTGACTCATCAAAATGTAAATGATATTGTAGTGAGTAATTCAGGTTATCTGGGAAGGTCAAAGAATGGTGAGTCTAATTCATTCTCATTTTTAACAGTGCCCATCTTACAGTGGACATCCAATAGGTACTGAACGGATGAAGAGGATTTCAGAGATGCTACACATCAGTACCTCGACTGTACAGAGTCGGATGGTGGCATGTAACAAGGTTAGGGCATTTGTTTGAGGCCACAAGCTAGGTAAGCATTATTAGCCCAGGACCAGAACTTGAGTCAACAGAAGCACTAATTTTTTTTATGTGGTCACAATTCAGGGGTTCTAAGTCTAATATGGATTTCCAGGAGGTGCTAGTGGTAAGGAACCCTGCCTACTAATGCAGGAGACGTAAGAGATAGGGGTTTGATCCCTGGAAGAAGCCCTGGAGAAGGGCATGGTAACCCACTCCAGAATTCTTGCCTGGAGAATCCCATGGACGGAGGAGCCTGGTGAGTTACAGTTCATAAGTTCGCACACAGTGGGGCCCAACTGAAGTGATTTAGAAAAGAAAAAACAGCTCCAATATATATATGAATGTCCAGAAATTCACAGAGCTGTCTCAGAAAGTAAGAGAATAGCAAAATTACAGCACTGTTCAACGCTGTCAGTTGCAGGAAACACACTTAATCGTGCATAATTTCTGTCAAGCATTATAATGCCAGTTGGGTTATTCACACCTAACTTAAGAAAACTAGGCAAGACTTCCCATCAAACCATCAAATTTCATAAATGATTGCTTTGGTCAGTTAACCCTGACTCTGGATTTCATCTCACGGTTCTATAGCATGCCCTCACCAGAGATGAAGTGCTGAGAAGCTAGGGTTCATCTTTTCCTTCATTTCTCTCTGACCAAATAGCTTAGACTCATCACACTGCTTTGGTTTCTTTACTATAAAAGTTGCCTTACATTTACTCCCTTACCATTGCAAATTGGCAGAGGACGGATTGCTGGGCAAACCACATCATGCCTTTTTTCGTTTATCATCTTCAAAACAATGTGAGGATTCACTACTGAGGTGATGCATCACCAAAAAAAAAAAAAAAAAAAAATGGGCACGGAGATCAGAAGTTGCATATTTCTAAAGATCAGAATCATAAATTCACACTTGCTAAGGTGTTCATAAAAATGCTCTTAGGCTCTTTTGTGAAGTTTCAGAGCCATGCATAACTATCATGAGGTAAACGAGGAATAAACTATGTTTACTTGACTTGTAAAGATTCATTTAGGAACATACTTAGCAGAATGCGAGCATTTGAAAAGACATGAAGAATACTTGGGAAGTTTAAGTAGGTAGTAAATAAATGATGGTATTGTCTATTCGATGTAGACGCCACAAACTCTGCAGCAGAGATTCAGGTAGGAGCAGGATAAGTCCTGCAAAGTAGACAGGAAATAAGGAAGCTTTTAATTCCCTAGATTTGGGAGTTTTAACTTAGTGCTCAGTGTGGATTCTGAACAACACAAACAAAAATGTCAGCATCAGAAGATTCTGAGGAGGCAGGCAAGCTTTAAGAACTTTTCTTTAGTAGCTTGAGTGGGACTACCTTGGAAATGTATTTGCAGAGGGCAGGTTTCCCTGTTAAGACACTAAACGGACAACGTAGTTCAGTGATTCTTAGTGGGTCAACTCAGCTATGTGCCTTATTTGGTACAGATTCCTTTCTCAGTTGCTCAGTTGCATCTGACTCTTTGCAACCCCATGGACTATAGCCTGCCAGGTTCCTCGGTCCATGGAATTTTCCAGGCAAGAATACTGGAGTGGGTTGCCATTCCTTCCAGGGGATCCTCCTGATCCAGGGATTGAACCTTCATCTCTTACACTTCCTGCATTGGCAGGTGGATTCTTTACCACTAGCGCCACCTGGGAATCCCATATACTCCTTTCTCTACCCAAAATTCTAACACCCCTCTAGGGCACTTCAGGCCACATCCCTTGTGGAGAGTGGAAGCCCATATCTCTGATGGGAAAATATTGCCTTTCTCAGGTGTATTAGGACGGAACGAGATGAAGTACCAAGAGAGGTAAATGAGGGGTTAAAAAAAAAAAAAAAAAGGCACTCTTTATTTTGATTGTTTTTCTCTAAAAGGCCAATCAATCAAGGTATGTTTTAGATAGATTAAACAAAATGTGAATATAATAACCAGTTTGAGCTTGGGAAACATTTTAGTGATAATTTAGCACAACCCCTTCATTTACTGGGCTTCTCTGGTGGCTCAGTGGTAAAAGAATCTGCCTGCAACGAAGGAGACACAGGGGACTCAGGTTCAACCTCTGGATCAGGGAGGTCCCCTCAAGGAGGGCATGGCAACCCACTCCAGTATTCTTGCCTGAAGAATCTCATGGACAGAGGAGCCTGGTGTGTTAGTCCATAGGGTCGCAAAGAGTCAGATGTAACTGAAGCAACAGAGTACATAAAGGCACGCACACACACACATGCACGCATCTCAGTTAACATATGATTTAAAAGTGATCCAGATTAGCTGAATTATTTCACTGTGGGAACACAGTGAAGTCAAAGCAGAGACTCACACCAGGTCTCTTGACTGCCACCTGCATAGCTGTCCCTGGGTATCTGACTGGGATTTGTTCCAGGACCTATCTCAGACACAAAAATCCAAGAAAGCTTAAGACTTTTATATAAAATGGTGTGCTGCTGCTGCTAAGTCACTTCAGTCGTGTCCGACTTTGTGTGATCCCATAGACTGCAGCCCACCAGGCTTCCCCGTCCCTGGGATTCTCCAGGCAAGAACACTGGAGTGGGTTGCCATTTCCTTCTCCAATGCATGTAAGTGAAAAGTGAAAGTGAAGTCGCTCAGTCATGTCTGACTCTTAGCGACCTCATGGACTGCAGCCTACTAGGCTCCTCCGCCCAATAACATGGTGTAGTATTTGATATAACCTACGCACATCCTCCTGTATATTTTAAATCATCTCTAGATTACTTATAATAATATAATGTAAATGCCACATAAATTATTATAAATTCCATGTAAATGTTATATAAATAGTTGCCAGCACAGGGCAAATACAAGTTTTGGAAGTTTCTGGATTTTTAAAAAATATTTTCCATCCATGGTTGCTTGAACCATAGGCCTGGAACCTGGAGAGGGGGAAGGTGACTATACTCCCAGGTGACTCATCCTCCACCAAGGGGCCCCCAGATGGAGGCATGGACTCTATGACATACTCAGTTAAAGGTCTCAGCTCTCCGTAGGGCATGCTGTTAAGTCTAACTGTCACGAAAATGCTGCCAGCCAGGAGAACTCCAGGGAAGTTGATGGAAGCATCTTTCTTTGAAAGAATTAGAGGTAAACTAGATAACGTATAACAGAGAAGGCAATGGCACCCCACTCCAGTACTCTTGCCTGGAAAATCCCATGGATGGAGGAGCCTGGCAGGCTGCAGTCCAAGGGGTCGCTGAGGGTCGGGCACGACTGAGCGACTTCACTTTCCCTTTTCACTTTCCTGCATTGGAGAAGGAAATGGCAACCCACTCCAGTGTTCCTGTCTAGAGAATTCCAAGGACGGGGGAGCCTGGTGGGCTGCCGTCCATGGGGTCACACAGAGTCGGACACGACTGAAGCGACTTCGCAGCAGCAGCAGCAGCAGATAACGTATAAACAGACTGTGGATAAAAGGGTGAAATGTGAGGTTTCTTTCATCCATATTTTGTAGAACTGTGGTTAATGACTCTAGAGAAAACAATTTTGAAGATGCTTCTCTTGGCTTATAGTACAATATAATGTGTTTTCCTGATGTATCAGTTCTCACAGCGTGAGCAGATGAGTTGGGAGGGGTCAGGATTTGAGAGGGACTAAGGCCATTTTTTCTGTTTCTATAGATGTTACCTCATGGATAACTCTAACTTTTAATAGAATCCTGTAAGAATAGTCCCTCATAATAAAAGGCTTCCCTGGCGGCTCAGCTTGTAAAGAATCCTGCCTGCAATGCAGGAGACCGGGGTTTGATCCCTGGGTTGGGAAGATCCCCTGGAGAAGGGAATGGCTCCCATTCCAGTATTCTGGCACGGAGAATTCCATCGACTGTATAGTCCATGGGGTTTGCAAAGAGTGGACACAACTGAGCGACTTTCACACTTCACAAGAAAAGTCAGTGTAGACAACAAGGAAAACGAGTACATAGCAAAACCCAAACAAGGCAGTGTGACCTGAGAATAATATCTCACAATCAAATTTTGAAAAATTCCTACATCTGTGATCTCAAGCAATAGAATCTGTTGTTTTCAACCCCTGGGCTTCTATGCCATGGCTAGGCGTAACTCACGTAAAACATCACAGTCCTCCCTTGCAACAATAGGCACATGTTTTGCTGAAGAACTATACGTTTGGATCACAAAGGGATTACCAAACAGAGCCTGAGTGCTGCAAAACCTACTTCCTCAGAGAGTGTCGAGCATGTTTTACATTTGTTGAGCATATGAGCTTCCCGTGGCAGCTGGGCAGAGAGAAATTATTTCAATCTTGAAGAGATCTCTCTCACAATTGTTCTGGGAAGCTGGAAGAGTCAGTGAAGCTCTTAAAATTAAGTTTTTAAGTATTCATTGAGGTAGCAATCAGTGACATCATTAAAAAAAAAAAAAAAAAAAAACAAGCATGATGTCAATGGGCCAAACCTCACACAGCCAGGAGAATCTCATCAAAATGCCCAGGAGAGATGATACCTGATCACGTGCACAGCATCCAGAATTCAGTAACAGCCAGTAGAAAACACCCTAATGCATTATTCTATTTCTAGTGTGAGATTGGTAGTTTTACATCCCTGTAAGTTATCTAAATTAGTCAATATCTGTAAGGTATCAGGTTAAAGATTTTAAAAATGGTCTCCATCTATACTTATTTATATGGATACTGGTAATATCAGAATATCTATGATTCTGACCAACCTATGGTGAGAACTGAATAACCTCTGCTTAATAATGCAAATTTCCTCATTTTAGCAACTTCTTCCTACCATTTGCCATTAGTCAATACACGTGTGCATGTCTTGGATAACGTATGCCTTCCGTAAAAGACTTGTCTTTATTTACAAAAATATACAAAACAGGACTTCCCTGGCACAGTGGGTAAGAATCCACCTACCAGTAGAGGGGACACTGGTTCGATCCCTGGTCCAGGAAGATCCCACATACCTCGAAGGAACTAAGCCCATGTGCCACAACTCAAGAGCCTGGAAGTTGCAACTACTAAACCCTGGCACTCAGTCTGTGCCCCTCAATAAGAGAAGCCACTGCAATGAGAAGCTCACACACCGCTAGAGAGTAGCCCCTGCTTGCCTCAACTAGAGGAAGCCCAAGTGCAGTAATGAAGACTTAGCATAGCCAAAGCACAGGTGCACACACACAAAATAAAGGAAAATCCAAAACAAGCCACATAGAAAATAGTAGGGTATTTGGATGAAAACAGAGAGGAACCAGGACATAGAAATTCTATGGGTAAGACTTCATATATTGTAGTTACTGAATCTGGAAGAAAAAATTTGCGACTCCCAAGTTTCCAAGCGATGAAAACCAAAAAAGGCAATGTGATTAGTTCAGAAGATGGACCAGTTGCTCAGGAAATCCAATCGCCATTTCTTACACGAGTGATTCTACCTTGCTTAGTAGACAAGATTCTTACAGTAAATATAGAAGTGAATTACAGTCTTCCGTGTAAAATGATGGGATACTTATTGCAAGAGCAAGAGAATCAAGATCTGCCATATGAAACCCACCCAGAGGTGCTATCATACGCGTTTCTTTTAGCTTTCCTGAGTGTAATTTACCAAGGACTGATTCTTCTTAAAATTGGGCAGGTTTCTTGTAGCCAGCTGCTTGCCTGGAGAATCCCGTGGACAGGGGAGCCTGGTGGGCTGCTGCCCATGGGGTCGCACAGAGTCGGACATGACTGAAGCGACTTAGCATGCATGAATTGGAGAAGGAAATAGCAACCCGTTCCAGTATTCTTGCCTGGAGAATCCCAGGGACAGAGGAGCCTGGTGGGCTGCCGTCTGTGGGGTCGCACAGAGTCGGACACGACTGATGTGACTTAGCAGCAGCAGCAGCAGGTCCTAAACTGTCTCAGAAACCATGCCCCCCCGCAAAGGGCTGACTCTCCCCTGCTGGATGCTATACACTGACAACATGCTTTCTCAAACAGGTCTATTTTAAGGTTTGAGAGAAGGGTTAATGGTATCAGCTGGGCATATCTGAGAGATTCCACCTCCCTCAAGTCAAGGGGACTGACTGCAAAATCACCCAGCCACTCGCCATGAGGGATTTTAGCGTTGAATTGCCCAGGGCTTATGAGCCAGCGTGAGCATTTGCTGGTCTAGCCCCGATTCATCCTCTGCTAGTCTTGTGCTACAAACGCAGGCACCCCTTGCTCGCTCCTTGAGCGTGAGCGGTTATGAATATTTACTGCAGCCACAATTCTGGCCTCCATGTCTGTCACTGTTGTTCATCTGCTGAAAGCCAGAGTGCACAGCGTTGCAAATCTGGCCTTCAATATGGCAGACAACTGCTTTCTTGTCTTAATAAATTGCATTTCTTTCATATGAAAGTGAATGGAGTTAAACCGCTCTCTGTTTTACGGGGCAGTGATTTTGTAGTAGTAAGATAGGATATTAACAAAGTAACAAGGGTTGTTTGAAGGCTTGCTTAGAATGCCTTCCTGCCATGGGTTTCAAAATGAATGTGTTAATCCATGCTAATCTGGTTCAATCTTTGAAAACAATTACATTTATTTTACAACCCACCTGGCGCTCTGACTAGTATTATAAATATGCTCCATTGCTTACATATTTCCACTTTATTGTACCTGCAGGCAGAGTAAAAGCAAATAAAAAGATAATAATGCTGAATTTGATTAAAGTTGCTCAATAGTATATGCGACAATCTCAGATCTAGTTCAGTGTCTGATTTTTAATCAAGTTTAGCAAATTATCCTTTTACAAGATGAAAAAAAAAAAACTACTCTGTAAGTGTTGCATGTACAATTATTTTCAATAGCTCCTTGCAAAAAGAAACTACTTATTCATTTTAATCAGAAAGTTTGCCAAATTAAAAAAGTTTGCACGGTAGTCATACACTTCCAGGAAGACACTTGACTCTATTATTTCTCCTAAATATTAATCTTTAATATTAGTGCAGGATGGACATCGGGCTGAGTGATGATCTCTGAGGTCTTAAATTCAAGAGACTTCAGATGCACCTTGGGATCTGTTTTTGCACCCTTCCTTCTTGTTGGCTTTTGAGTTAAGCAAAAGCTTAAATGTACCGGGGTGTTTGTGGAAACCGCCTATTAAAAGTACAGATTTTATCATCCTTTAGGGTATGGTGGTTGCTGAGAGAGAATTGCAACTCCTCGGGTTTTAGATGACCTAAGGTATCGGTAACAAGTGATGTACACTATAGAGACGATCATTAGAACACAGTGAAACAGGACTTCCTTGACGGTCCAGTGGTTAAGAATCTGCTTTGCAATGCAGGGGACTTGGGTTCAATCCCTGGTCCAGAAACTAAAATCCCACAAGGTGCAGAGCGACTAGAGAGCCATCCCACCACAACTAGAGAGTCTGTGTACTGCAACAAAAGATCCAGCATGCTGCAACTAAGACCAGACGCAGCTAAATAAATAAATAAACATGATGCAGTAATTCTCTTTAATTCAATTCACCATGTGTTGCCTGAGTACCTACTCTGTGCCAGGCACTGTTTCAGATCCTTCTTCTCCTGCAGCTTACATTTCAGCAGAGGTGAGATGTATTGAACACTCAAAATAAGGAATAAGTAAACAATAGAAGGCAATATATGCAAAAGAAGGAAATCAAACAAAAGAAAACAGTGGAGCAGACTGCAGAGAACTGGAAGGAGGGCAGGCTGCAATTTTACACAGATAGGCTTGTGTGTTGTCTGTTAGGTTAAAATCATTGGGTTCATTCATCTGTGGGGGAATTCTCCCCTCCACTTCTGATTTTTAAACAATTAATAGAAGGTATGACTCGTTCTTGTTTCAATAAGAAAGGGGTAATTCCAAAGAACCAAGCCAATCAAAGGAAACAGAAAAGTTTACAGAATTTCTTTTGATAGTTTGAGAGCCAGAGGGAGATGGTATCTATGAAGAAGTGATGAGATGACTAAGTATGGAGGAGAGATGTGTGAATGGGTGGGTACTGTGGCCACCCTAAAGCCTGGCAGGTCTTCTTAGTAGTTGGGATGAGGAAGGAAGTTAAGGAGAAACCAGATCACATACGTGTTTGGCTTTAGACTCATGGCCACCTTCAATCCTCTTTCCTTTACTTCTGTCTGTACCTACAGTCTCATTGTAGGTATTACAGGAGACACTTCTAAGGTCCAGTCAAGATAAGGAAGATGAGGAGGTGGTGGACAGTAAGCATTGAAGAAGGATGGGAAAAGCAGAAAGGGAAGCTGAGGGGAAAACACATTCCCTCTCCTAGAGGAACACCTTGGAGAGACATACACGTGTGGAAACAATGCACATTAATTCACAACCAGCCATTGTTATTTTGCCTGAACAACAGTATCTGATTACTGTGTAAAAAGAAAAAAAGAAAAATGCTTTCTTGGCTGCAAGCTTATTTGTGAAAAACATGTTAATGCCTAATCCCGAGTTTAGCCTTCAAAGTTAAGCTAAGAGATTTTGCCTTCTTAAAAAAAATAAAGCAACTCTGTACACAAAATATAAAACTCCTTTTGTTTTCATTTTCAAACCTTTAATCAAGAGAACCCTGGGGTTGAGCCAAGTTGGCTCAACCTTGAGCTCAAAATTCTGAAGACACTTTGGAGCACAGTCTTTGGATAGTAACAGAATGACTGCAGGAATGTTGAAAGAAGTATTGAGTAGCAAGCATTTTGGGACTTGTCTGCATTTATTTTATCTGGATCCTCAACACATGAATATGCGGCTTCACCTAACAAGCTCCTGCCCCAAATATCTGACATAAGAAAAGTGTAAGAAGGATGTTTACCACTCAATGACAGTAACTGGCTTACTTTCTTCTTTTTCCTTGACTTCAATTGTTACCTCGATCACAGTCTCAAAGACCACCAGTCATCCTGACTAGTCTTACCAACAATTTCAATGATATATTAACAGGAGTGTTTACTTGTTTTGCTCATCATGTACACGTAAGACCCTGCACAGTGCCTGAAAATTAGGAGGGGTCTAGTATTTACCTAGTACTTCAATTAAAAAAAAAAAAAGTAAAGTGTATATGTACCAATTAACTCCAATCCTTAATCTAAACTCTAGAGACAGAAGTTAGTGTTTAAAGTACTCTAATCAGGACCCACCCACCCAGAGGTGGCTCTTTAGCACATCAGACATCATTACTGAAATCTACACCAGAGAGGTGGTTAATTAGCATAGATGGGTTTGATAAGTAATTTTGTCGCTAGCGAAATGAACGTTCAGGATGGGAGGCTCTAGGGGTGTTAGTGCCCTGGGTGAACAGAGTCTCTGAAGAGATTAGGTACTGAAGCCTCATATCTTTCCAGTGCATGCCTGCTAGTCTGCAGGGCATCATTTTGTGTGGGTCTCTGTTGCCTGACCCCACAGTCAGAACATTGCTTTATATGCCTGGAGTGAGCTATTTATGCAAGAAATGGCTTACATTTCTGTCTCCAGAGGACAGAAAGAAGACCTGCCCAGACTTATGAGAACAGGCTTAGTGGTGTCTTTATTTCTATTTGGTGATAAATGTAGTTTGTCAGAACTTGGTCTGGGGCTAGCTTTGATTGTAACAACCTAAGGGCCAGACTTATAAACCCCAAAACATTTAACCTCTGGGAACTGGCAAAGAACCTGACAGTCACTTAACCACCAAATTAACTTATGTCAGTTCTAGAACACCAATGTATATTTGTTGAGCAAATGAAGGAATGATCCTTACCCAGAAGGTAAGCAATTGAAAGTTAAATGAACATTTGCCCTGGGCTAAGTTCCTCCACTGCCAGATGGGAAAACAGAGAGTAGGAATTATCTTGATTTCTCTATCTTAAATATTTGTGTTCCAATACTCCATAATCAAGCTTGTAAAGTCAAATATGTATATGATAGCATGTTATCATATACACTCACATATCTATGTATAATTGCTAATTCTCTCAAATGAATTAAATGGGGTTTTGGAGAAGTCTTAGATGTTAGGCTCTTCCCCTAAAGGGAAGTAATAATTGTCTATATTTATTTTCTTGCCATTTAAGGAATAATGGGACAATTAGTAAGTATTTCTATTGAATTGATTATGATATAAATTAGCTCCACTTACAGAGCTTTGCGGGTAACACCTGAGTCTTTAAGGATATGTTTCAGATACTGAAAGCAGTTGCAAAGTTAACTTATTCTCAAGATGAATCTATACTAAGTTCAAATATAGTATGTTTCCTTTTTAAATCTATACATCTAAATGATCTTCTGTCTTTAACAGCTGTCCTGTTTAATTTCTGCTGGTCTTTTCTTGATTAACACCATGTGTTCTCTAAGAAACACTTGGTTTCTGTCAACTTTCTTTCATGCAATAATAAGTCTGCTTCTTTTGAAGGTCACACATTCAAGCACTTATTCAAAAGTTCACAATTAAACTACACGTGTGTAAAACAGTAGAATTATGGCACAGATTTTACAATAAGAGTTCCTAGTATACTTGTGTCTTTTCTGGAAGATAATATCTCTCCTTTATTCCCCAGTAATTCTTTCATTTCTGCTACTTACCATTTTAAATGAACTAATGAAATGGGAAAACATAATCCCAGTTAGTACTGCAATAGCAAACACCAAGATTGCCAAATATTTAAACAACAGTGGTAACAGTCTCAATGGGCATTGGATAATTATTTTCAGATAAAATTATGTTTCAATATTCTAAATGCTTTTATCCATGAATAGAGAATTTGGAGGAATGTTGTAAAAGTCTGGACGCAGCATGTTATTTCTATAAGCAACGATTGGCTGATATTTGACCAGTTTTTCACAAATAAGACACACTTCCTTCAATTCTTTTATTAACTATAGAGCTACTAATTTGAACATAACCAACTTCTAAGTCCCATTCAATATGTTATATGAAGTTTACTTTTCAAAGGGCATGCAAAATTTTTGAGTATATAAGTGCAAAATGGAATAGATTAAAAAGCTCTCACAAGCCAATCTAATAGCTTTGCTAAAATAAACCATACTCTGGATGTCAATATGAGTGGTCATGACAAACAAATGCAACATAATAAGTTGATGAGATAACTGTAAGCATCTTTTTCCCATTACTGAAATTTCAGGTAATGCTAATGATATCCAGAACAGGCGATGGCCATTCCTCTTTTGATTATTCTGTCTCATCAAGAATAATGGCTTTGGATGAAAGTGCAAAGAACCGCTGACTTAGAAGACATTTCTTTCTATTTTAACTACATGACCACTCAGATTGGATTTCAGTGTTAGGGGAGAAATTATCATTGGACTAATGGTTTTTCCAATATCGATCATTAATACCTCTAGTGAATTTCTCAGTAATTAAATATACATCTATACTCAGGAGAATAATTATAATAACTATAGGAGACTTGTTTATCTTAAATAGATTATGCTGTTAAAATTTGATATGCTTCTTCCAGATTCTCAGACACTGACGTCATCCTCTAGCTCCCCAGCCCTGCAGGGATTCTCAGAGATTTACTCAGAAGAGACAAAGTATCACTTTTCAGAGCCTAGTCTGTAATGGAAGACGTTTATTCATCAATGTGTTTTCAACGTGACACTCTCCATGTGTACTGAATCTGCTTGCATATATTCCTAATTATATATTCAATTTTTATTCATCTTTAAGTAACTAATATCCTTTATGAAACTATATACTCATTCAAACATATTTGAATTAAGATATTTATTATTAACATACTCAGTAAGAGCCGGTCGTGTGCCAGGCACTAGTCTAGGCTTTTCTGATTTGTCAGTGAATACAGGCAAAAGATCACTACTGAAAAGATCAATGGCCTACTTTTCCATTCCTTTCATTATATGACCAGTAATAATTGTAGGGATATCATGGTAAATATTACAAGTACTATTTAGAGCCTCTCTTAGGTGCCCAACTTTGGAATTGAAAGGGAGATATGAAGAGTCCATGGAGGAATTCACTCTTGCTGGGCAGAGACAGGAGGAAAAATGAAAACTTGCAAATAAGGTAGTAAGAACTAAGGCAGAAGTATCAGCAAAGCACAGGAGCACACGGAGGGAGTGAGGAACTTTGGGGTTTGGGAAAGGCTTGCGCGCATTTGTGGAAAGTACTGCTTAAGACAAGGCTGTTCTCAGCTGTACCAGCCATGCCTGCTTCAGTGTGTCACCGGGGAGTTCTCGTCTCTGCACTGTTCTGCCCCTGTTTCTCTTGCCTTTTCTACTGTAAATTTAGATTTTTGCTGTCATATCTTATTTACATTGTTGGGCCACAAGAGGCAGTCTTAAAATATATATATTTTTAATTTTACTTTCTGTTGATCTTAATTTTTTTTTTTATTTCTCTTTGTCCATACTGCATGGCATGCATGCTAATTCACTTCAGTCATGTCCCACTCTTTGCAACCCTATGGACTGTAGCCTGCCAGGCTCCTCTGTCCATGGCATTTTCCAGGCAAGAACACTGGAGTGGGTTGCCACGCTCTCCTCCAGAGGATCTTCCCTGGATCTTCCCTGGATCTTCCCATGGATCGAATCCCCATCTCTTACATCTCCTGCATTGGCAGGCAGGTTCTTTACCATTAGTGCCACCTGGGAATCTTGGTTTGAAATATAACCACATGCATAAATTGCAATGGCAATGTATTAGTAAAACGTGAGAGTGGTGGTAGCGGTCTTCCTCTCTAGAGCTAGGAAGGCTCACTTCCTTTGTTGATAGTCCCCCCCACTCTTTTTGATCACAGAAGCTGAACAACTCATATGAGGACTCAGAATGCCATCTGGTGAGCAAAGAGTTATGAAAAAAAACACAAGAAATAGGACTTACAGGATTTTTCATCCTTGTTGTTATTAGCAGGATGTTCACACCCCTCTAATTTAGTATCTCCTCTGCCCAAATTTGCTTTTCTGAATTCTATTTAGAAAACCTGACCATCCATTTCTTTTAATATTTTTTCCTATAATGCATTTTAATAATTAAGCTAGGTAGTTTTTCTAAATACAACTACCAAAGTCTCTAAAACAAGGACATATTGATTTATTAGTACAATACCTAAAGAGCTATGCTTTCCCCCTTTTCTCCTAGTTGTTATGGAAAAAAGTGTATCTCAATCTTCCCCCAAAGTATTTAGACCAGGTGTCAAATACAGATAAAGTGAGCACATCGTTTATTACCTAAACTAGTACACTTCTGAAAGTGGAAAGGGGATCTTTATAACTATGTTGGATCAACAGGGGTTAACTCAACACATACCAGATTTAAACAATGATCCTGATTCACTCTAGTCTTTATTCCTTTCTCAGAGTCTCTCGTGAGTTTGTTGGGTAACACTCAAAAGGATGCAGTAGACATTCTAAAACAGCATTTCAATAGCTATTCAACAGTTATTATTATTATGTAGCACGTGACATCTGTAGTCCCTATTACATCCCAAAAGTAGTGCTTATTTCTAGGAGGTGATCAGCTCTAGTTGTTCACCAGAATTGCCCGTGCAGCTTTTAAAAACTGCCAACAACCCTCTGGAATTCTGATTCAAGAGCCAGGGGTTGAAAAACACTAATCATATATCCCCTTGAAAGCAATTCCAGGATTTAACTCTATGGAGTGGCAAAAGCGTTTAGCTTCTGCACAATTTCCACTGCTCTGGTGAAAACGCAGTCATTCTGTCAATTACCCATGACAGTCATTCTCTTCAAAACTGAAGTCACTGAGTTTAAGTTCCCCTAAAGCCCCCTGTGACATGCTTATTTGGTAGAAACTGAGCGTTGAGAAAAACGGGAGATGATGTGGCAGCTGCCTAAGGAGGATGTAATTGTAAGATGCCGCTCGAGTGAGTACTGAGCCCTGTGAACAGTAGCTGCACGGGGGTGAGCATGAGAAAGCGGAGTGCAGAAGGAGAACTTTCCTAAGGGATCCCATGAGACCCCAAAGAGCCAGAGACGCCTGGGCATAGGGCTTTGATGGAGAACCATTAACAAGAGGACTTCTGACCTTAGCTTTGGTAACATTAAGACCCACATAATTAACAGCCTGACTCAGACAACACTCCAAGAAGCTTAAAACTAGGTTTGGAAGAGGAAAATAAGGGGGGAAAAATGAAACAAATGAGAAAGAATCACCGTATACAAATCAGTAGTACTACTTAACTGCTCAGCTCTGTAGAGCAGACACTGAGGGACACCGTAGTTGAAAGGGTTAGGGGAGACGTTTTAAAGGAGGTGCATGGGTTTGATATATTTTAAGTACATTAATTGTTTCCCGATCCTGCAGCATAAATTTAAGTCTCCATGGCATAAATTTGGATCTCCATGGCATAAGCACATCAACTCCACAGCATGGCATGTGACATAGTTCAAAACCTGGGCTCAGGCAATTTTTTAATAATGATACCTGTAGGGCATTTTCTCCCTTCCCTCTCACCTGCCCACCCACCTATGCACTCTGTGGTTCTGTGAGACTATTTTTAAAACAAGTCATGCACTTTTGCTGCATCATTTCCTTGTGCTTGCTGTACCCTCTGCTTATAATGCACTAGATTGCCTGAGAGCCTGGTCAATTTCCTTTCATATTTCAAGACCCAGTTCAAATATCACCTCCCGTGAAAAGCCTTCTTTGCCCCCATCTCAGTAACATTAATCACTCCCACCTGTTTTTTCCCAAGCAATTCCAACACATGTAGCTGGATTTTAGCATGATGAATGCAATGCTGTTGTTAACTCTTTATGTGTCTCTCTTCCCTAGGCTGAGAGTACAGTGTACAGGGGCTGTATCTTCTTCTTGTTTTCATTCCCATCACCTTGCTTGGTAGAATCCCAGCTGGTGGGTACCCTAGCTATTTATGAAATATTTTAAAATGTTTTTTATTGTGCTAAAGGTCACATAATATAAGACATACTATTTTAACCATATTTAACTGTGTAGTTCAGTGGCACAAATACAGTCAGATTGTTGCGCAACTCACCATCACCCATCTCCTGAGGTTTTCACTTTCCTAAACTGAAACTCTGCTTTGAATCAAAAAGCTTTTCATATAATTCACGAGGCTTATAACATCTTTAATAAGAAATATAAACTTTAAAGAATTTCTAAAATTCATTCCCAGTTGTTTCTATAGCTTGTATCAATTACACCCCCAAATTCTAAGGAGTGAAACTGCAGGATGAGGCAAAAGTCTCCTTGAACCTATGTTGACGTGACACAGAATGAGCAAGAATGTTAATTCTTTTTTTTTAAAGGACAATCATAAGCTCTAAAGAAGAGCCCTTGAATTTCACATAATTATTATGCTTCTTTACTTAAGAAGACGTCCTATATTTTTATGTAAGTATTCCTTAATATACACAACTTGAAAATATCCAGTACTATGGAATTTGTACGCAAATATTTACTTTTGTAAAGAGCTCAGCATCTTTACAAATCAAGATGAGAGACTGCTATAGAGAAAATCCAAAAAACAACATCTCCTAGATGCATCTGGATATCTGTCTCCAAATGAATTTCAAAATAAGATGTACATCAAACAATGCAAAATGAAATACCAAGCTGTTGAAACACATCAACTTTTAAAAGCAGAGTCTGTGAGATACAGTGTTTAAAATAAGATGTGACAGTAGTGGATTTTTAAAGGACAGATAATAGATAGGTTTAAAGAGTTGGGTTGTGCTGAGATTACAATGCATTAGAAAACTTGACACTTCAACTTTATTAGCCCACAATAAGCATGGCTGTTTCAACAATCCTATTTCACAAGCTGTAAGCAGCTTATTAAGACCTCCTAATTATTAAGGCAGAGTAATCAATCCAGTAATATTCCCTCATTAAGTCCTTGAGCTTTAAGTCCTTCAGAAAACTTTCAGAAACTAGGGCTAAATCTAGACAGTTTATATACCACCTGTTTGGATCAGAACTTTCATGTCACTGAAATAAATACTTCTTGCCTTCAATCAATGAAGACAGCACTTCTCATATGCCTGTAGTGGATTGTCTCCTATGGACATTAGATTCACCTGGCTCAACTTGTGACCAATAGGATATATTTACAAAACTACTAGTTACTAGCTGGTTATGAATAACATTTGTGGTGCTGGTTGGGTTGCATATTGACTTTCTGAGCAGATGAGGAGAGTAGAAATGTCATGTTGCTTTCTGAAGGCCATCATGGGGGCTTAGCATTGGTTCCAGAGCAACAACTGCTGGTTGGGGCATGTTATTTCTACCCCCTCCACAGGTTAACTTCTGCTACTGACAGTCTCATGATGGGATGGTGGTGCATTCTAGACCAGCATACAATGCCAAGAGAACAGCTAGAAACCTTCTAGGCAATCAATGAGAGTAGAAAATTACCATGATATTGATGATAATGTTACCACTACTACTGTTAATATTGTGTCATGGAAAGCACTATGGTTTTTCAAACACATACACACACCTATAATTTCATCTGATTTTTATAGTGATCTGTCATGTAGGCAGGGCAAGTGTCATACAATCCACAATATGGAGGAGAAAATAGATGCGAACAGTACTCTATGACGCATTAATTTATTTAACAATGATTTATTCAGCATCTACTACGTGCCAGGGATTTTTGCTGGGAATGGAACTGAAAACAGGGAAACAAAGCGAAGTTCCCTAATTGCTGAGATAGACCAAAGACACCTAACCAGACAAACAGATCTGTACAATGCACTGTGACAGATAAAGGAGAGAAGCAGAATATGAATGGTTGGAAGGAAAACGGTTAAAATTTTAAGCCAAGTGACAAGGGAAAGCCTTTCTGAGAAGGTGTATTTAGAGGGGGCCTGCTGTGTGATTATCTGCAGAAAGAACAGTGCAGGAAAAGGGAACAGGAGTGGGGGTCCTGAGGTGAGAATATACCTGGTGGGTTTGAGGAACAGCGAGGAGGACTGTGTGTTGAAAGAGAGCTGGACATGGCTCTCACGGTGTTGTTTGCCTCAGCCAGATCCCACGTATCATACACAAATTGCAGGTCATTTTCACAGGATATCTTTCTTTTATTAAACTTCTTATTTTACATTGGAGTATAGCCGATGAGCAATGTTGTGATGGTTTCAGGTGGACCGCTAAGGGACTTAGCCGTACATATACCTGTATCCATTCCCCCCTAAATTCCCCTCACATCCAGGCTGCCGCTTAACAGTGAACAGAGTTCCCTGTGCTATACAGTAGGTGCCTGTTGGTTGTCCACTTTAAATAATAGCAGTGCCTACATGTCCATCCCCAAATCTTTAACTATCCCTTCCCAGCACCCTTCCCCTCTGGTAACCATAAGTTCATTCTCGAAGTCTTCACAGGACGTCTTTGATTTCCTCAATCTGCACAAGCCGTGCTTAAATCAGTAAATGACTGTACATAGTCATGAATTAATCAATCCACGACATGGCGAGTACCCTGCTAGAGTCAGTGAGGGGAGACCACAGTGGTGACAGTAAATATGTAGATAGATAGATTTAAAATCTATATCTCTATATATGTGATATATATAGCAGAGGGGAGCAGAGAATGAGAGACACAGAGGAAATATCCACCAGAGAAGGTCCAGACAAACTCAGAACATGCAGTGTAAAAGACATAGGGTTCAGGGTTGGAGGGTGATAACAGTGAGAGCAGTCGGAGAGAAGTCAGAAGGTGTTTTAAGAACCTGCTCAGTGTCTTCTCCCTGCTGTCTCCTGCTCAGCCGAACAGCGTGCTCCAGGCACAGACCCTTCCTCTTGGGAGAGACCTCACTGGCATTGTTTATCCAACCCTCTACAAAGCTCTGAGATCCCTGATACTGTGATTTCTGGGTTTTGTTTGTTTCATTTTTTTTTCCTTGATCCCATAGCACCTAGCCCACTCCCAAACACAGGGGAAATGGCTAAAGAGGCTTTAGTAAATTAATAATTAGTTTGGAAGCTGATGGGTAAATAGTCCTCAGAAAGAAAGCAAAGGGCACTCACTGCTCACTCTCAATGTCTTCCCTTTCTTCTTTTTTCTTGCAAGTTTTCCTCTGTCACCCAACACTAACTTCATTTACTGGTTTCTGATTTCTCTGCCTTTAGAACTATGGAAAAATTAATGCCATTTCTTAATCTGCTATTTTTGACACAACCAGTTCATTCTTATGGCTCTTCCCAGGTTTGCAAAAATATATTTATAACCATTCTTTCTTTCTCTCAATACTATCTTTCTTACCCCAGGCCCTTGTAATATTCTAAAGTCCAAAGGTGTGAAAAAAAAAGCTTCTCATCTTTTCCTTTTCCACTTGTCAACAGTCTCCATGTTTTCCCATGGCACTGTATTTTTCTTCTGTTGCTGCTGAGGACTCGAAACAACTTGTTCATTTCTACTCGTGAATTTTTTTTTTAAACATGAGTTTTAAAAAATTGCCAACTTTTCCAGAAGAAAAATTTAAAGTATTTCTCAACAGTGTTACTTCCCTTTATATTGGAAATAAATCTGTGAAATAAATATTTATTTCAAAAATACTTTAACTAAATTTAGGGATTATCTGTGAACTGTGGATTTGGAGTCAGATGTCGTGTGATTTGGACAAACACTTAAACTCAGAGGCTCCATTAGTTTCTTGACTTGTTGAGAATTCAATGAAGAAACATTGGTAAACAAAATGTTCTATAAATGTGCTGGGTTTATATTTTACTGGCGTCTGGTATGATAATTTAAAGAGTGCTTCAAGTAATGCTGATTAAATCTTTTTGGCAAAGACCAATTACACCTTGCAAAACAGTTTTCTGTATTATAAACAGTATTTGTAGTTACCACATTGGCATATGTCCAGCAACACTTGCAAATTTAAATGGAAATTTCTCAACTCATATTACTCTGAAACACACTTCATGTTATTTGGTTTAGAAGAATCACTAAGATCCTTGATATTTTTTATGTAATTTTTTTGTCCACACTATTTGGTTTTTGTATGTGAAAGAAGATCTGGGAATACTGGTCTAATCCCTTTCATGTTACTTCCTTGGTAAGGAAAACAAAAGAATACTGAATAGAAAGCAAAAAAGGGTATTACTGATTGTAAGGTGGTGAGTTTATTCTCTACACAGTGTATTCAACACACAGCCTTGGACTAACAGGCTGAGATCCTACTGTGTCGCATTTGCCCATAACTCAGAATGGGCACTATGGGGAGCAATGTATTCAAATATTTCAGTAATATTTTATTGCTTATTTGTCATTTGGCAATTTGTGGCATTTAGCAGTTCTTAGCATTGCTTCCCCATTTGTTAAATCTCTTAATGTTATCCGAGAATAACACCAATTTTAACAATACTCAGTGGCATACCAAGGTGTATCTATTGGGTGAAGGTGAAAGTGTTAGTCACTCAGCCCTGTCTGACTCTGCAACCCATGGTCTGTAGCCCGCCAGGCTACTCTGTCCATGGAATTCTCCAGGCAAGAATACTGGAGTTGGTAGCCATTGCCTTCTCTAGGGATCGAACCAGGGATCCAACACAGGTCTCCTGCATTGCAGGCAGATTCTTTACCATCTGAGCCACCACGGGAAGCCTGGTGCTTTCCCTGGGTACTCAGAAATAAAGGAACTTGTGTTTGGGCTCCTGATCAGACTTTTGTGATTATTAACATTCTTCCAATAGATTAATAATAATCTAATTCAGAATTCTATTTTCCCAAATATGACTACAGATTTTAAAGTTCCTTTCTCACCTTTAAACTTGAAAAAATACAGTCCTTCACCTTCTTAGGGTTGGCAGTCTATAGTTCCTCTTTATCACCAAGTTGCATTATATTACATACTTTGCACACACTACTTTTATCCTGACATCTAAGAAAAGATGGCACCTCGTAACTAATGTGGAGAAGGCAATGGCATCCCACTCCAGTACTCCTGCCTGGAAAATCCATGGACGGAGGAGCCTGGTAGGCTGCAGTCCATGGGGTCTCTAAGAGTCGGGGACGACTGAGCGATTTTACTTTCACTTTTCACTTTCATGCATTGGAGAAGGAAATGGCAACCCACTCCAGTGTTCTTGCCTGGAGAATCCCAGGGACAGGGAAGCCTGGTAGGCTGCCATCTATGGGTTCGCACAGAGTTGGACATGACTGAAGTGACTTAGCAGCAGCAGCAGCAGCATAACTAATGAGACCAAGATTCAGAAAGCTTAAGCAACTTGCCCAAGGGAAAGGAGAGTAGGTTTATTTAAAATTAACCTCATTGAAAACTGGATGTAAACTGCATATTGACACAGAAATACAGGAAAAGAACATAAATAAAAGAGAAATCCAAAAAAGTAAAAAAAAAGAAAAAATGAGGTGACTCCAAGGATATGATGTAATAATAAAACTTCCATGTTACATGAAACACAGGTGGGCTGCTCTGATGGTCAATGGGTCAAAGGAATGAGGGGGAAATGACTGTTCATGATAATTACAGTTTCCAACAGATGAAATTAAACTAGCTGTTTAGGAACTGGATTTGCCTCATTGTTTGAATCCATTAAAGGGGACCCTGCATGAAAGAGTGGGATGCTGTTCCCAGGACATCTCCACTTTCAGTTCAGTAGTGAGCTCAACCCAGATGGTTCCTTTTTAATGCTTTTTTTTTTTTTTTTATTGTGAAAGTCACTCAGTTGCGTCCAACTCTTTGTGACCCCATTACTATACAATCCATGGAATTCTCCAGGCCAGAATACTGAAGTGGGTAGATGTTCCCTTCTCCAGGGGATCTTCCCAACCCAAGGATCACACCAAGGTATCCCGCATTGCAGGCAGATTCTTTACCAGCTGTTGCCAGGGAAGCGAAAGAGTTTCACATAATATAAAACATACTATTTTAACCATATTTAATTGCACAGTTTAGTGGCACTAAGTACATTTACATTGTTGTGCAATTCTCACCATCATCCATCTCCTGACTTTTTCACCTTCCTAAACTGAAACTCTGTCCCCATTAAACATCAACTCCCCATCCCCCCTCCTCACCCACCTCCCACCCCTATCACCTGTGGGCCCCTGGCGTCTACCAGTGTACTTTCTGACTCTATGAACTTGACTATTCTAGGTACCTTGTACAAATGCAATCAAACAGTATTTGTCAAATGGTTCTTATAACACCTTCACTGCAGACTGCTGATCAGACTGTAAGTATAGTTACATAGAAACAATTCCACAAGCATTCAAAGTGATATAGCCCAGCCCAGTGTCAGCCTTATAATTTAGAAGAATATCTTATCCAAGCTGAAAAGTTAAGTAGCCATGTGCAATATTTTATTAACGTTATTTTTTGTTCAAAAACCAAATTAAGAAGTGAGTTCGTAGTGATTGCTGTGGATGGCTGTTCAGTTCAGTTCAGTTGCTCAGTCGTGTCTGACTCTTTGCGACCCCATGAATTGCAGCACGCCAGGCCTCCCTGTCCATCACCATCTCCCGGAGTTCATGCAGACTCATGTTCATTGAGTCCGTGATGCCAGCCAGCCATCCTCAGTCGTCCCCTTCTCCTCCTGCCCCCAATCCCTCCCAGCATCAGAGTCTTTTCCAATGAGTCAACTCTTCACGTGAGGTGGCCAAAGTACTGGAGTTTCAGCTTTAGCATCATTCCTTCCAAAGAAATCCCAGGGCTGATCTCCTTCAGAATGGACTGGTTGGATCTCCTTGCAGTCCAAGGGACTCTCCAGAGTCTTCTCCAGCACCACAGTTCAAAAGTATCAATTCTTCGGCGCTCAGCCTTCTTCACAGTCCAACTCTCACATCCATACATGACCACAGGAAAAACCATAGCCTTGACTAGACGGACCTTAGTCGGCAAAGTAATGTCTCTGCTTTTGAATATGGCTGTAGGGACCAGGTTTTCTAGGCCTGTGATTGACAGCAGATCTGGTTTCTCTGGCACTCCTCTGGGTGAGTGGCATAGGTGTTGCTGCTTAGTCGCCCAGTTGTGTCTGACTCTCTGCGACCCTATGGACAGCAGCAGGCCTCCCTGACATAGACTACCAGTTAAAAACAGAGGCTTTGCTTCCGACAAACCTGGCCTGGCACCCTGGTTCCACCACTTCAGGGCAATGTGACCTGGAGTTCTCTGAGGCTCGCTTTCCTGCTTTATAAAAAGGGAACAATAATTTCACCTGTCTGTTAGGACTGTTTTGATGATTAAATAGAACAATGGAGAAGAACTTGCTGTTGTTAATACAGGAAATTCGTGTTTCTGACATCCTCTTCTGAAACTTACAGGCCCCACGGGAGGTTGTGCTTGAGCAGATGGGAACATGGCATTGATAGAGGGCATACCTGAGGATAGGGCTAATTTCTTAGAAAAACATCTGGTTTTAACACAAGAACTCGTGAATGTTGGAGGCTGCTGATTTCTAGACAACTAACAAGTGGCTGAGTTGGGGCTTTACCTTAGGTCTTTCTAGAATCAAATTCTGTGATCTTTCCCTCTACTGTGTTTCCCACCTCTTTTAAATATTTCACCACTTTCCACAATGATTCATTCCTAAATGGGCTTTAACTAATATAAATTTAGAAAGAATTCTGCTAATTTTTTTTTTACTTAATTTTAACCAAATTATCACAAAATGAAAAATTTTTAGGTCCATCTGCCAGATGGACAAGAGGAAAAATGACATCTGCCAATACTTGATCATCTTAGCATCTACTTGATTTTTTTTAATAAAAAAAAAAAAAAAAAAACTTCATGGTTTTAGTTTTAAGAAACTAAATTATACAAATGTTAGCAAAACATTTACATTTGGTATGTGCATTTAAGCAGCGATTTCCCAGCTCCCAAAATATTTATTTTCAATATCCTGTTCACTTTTTATGGCCGATCTACTCTATTTGAAATCTGCTCAATTTATACAGCCAGTAAATTACTTTTCCATAATTGCAGTAATTACAGTACTCTTCATATGCTCCTACTTATTTCTCAGAATCCTACTAAGGGAAAACATTTGTGATGAAGTCCAGACACATTATGAGGTTTTAGGAAACAATAAAAATGTTTCCCCAACATTAAAAAATATTATTTGAGAATAAATCTGCTCAGTAACTACTGGTCCTCAATGAAAGTGTCAGGATGATAAAAGACAAGCAAAGTTGACAGGCTGTCACAGATTTGCGGGAGAATGAGGAGACAAGACATCTAAATGCATGTGAGACCCTGATTTGAGATCTGAAACATGGAAAAGATAAACTTGTGGAATTAGAATGAGGTCTGCAGTTTGGTTATAGTATCAGTGGTAATTTCCTGGTTCTAACTGTTGTACTATATCGTTATACAAGTATGTTGTTAACATTAGGATTACTTTGCCAACAAAGGTCAATGCTATGGTTTTTCCAGTAGTCATGTATGGATGTGAGAGTTGGACTGTGAAGAAAGCTCAGCGCCAAAGAATTGATGCTTTTGAACTGTGGTCTTGGAGAAGACTCCTGAGAGTCCCTTGAACTGCAAGGAGATCCAATCAGTCCATCCTAAAGGAAATCAGTCCTAAATATTCATTGGAGGGACTGATGTTGAAGCTGAAACTCCAATACTCTGGCCACTTGATACGAAAAGCTGACTCATTTGAAAAGACCCTGATGCTGGGAAAGATTGAGGGCAGGAGGAAAATGGGATGACAGAGGATGAGACGGTTGGATGGCATCACCGACTCTATAGACATGAGCTTGAGTAAGCTCTGGGAGTTGCTGATGGACAGGGAAGCCTGGCGTGCTGCAGTTCAGTCATGTCATGACTGAACAACTAAACTGAACTGAACTGAAACATTAGGATAAGATGAATAAAGGGCATACGTGAGCTGTACAATTTTTATGACATTTTGTAAGTTAAAAATTATTACAAAATAAATATTAAAAAAATAATTTGATTTCAGGCAGATCAAAGCTAGAGAAAAACCATTTGTAAAGCCATTTCTTCACCACAGTTCCTAGTATATAAAACCCACTTGTTAAGCTTAATGCATATACATATATTAATCTCCTTGTAAGTAAGATCCTCTAATTTGTAATTTTATTCATTCAACTAAAGGATTAGGCTCAAGTGTCTCTTTACATGATCAACAAAGAAAGAGTTCTGTGTGTTCAGGAGAATGTAAAGATACTTAAATGAAATAGAGAAACACTCTAAGCAAAAGTGATGCACTAATTATGACTCATTTGTTAAAGCATAAAAATATCAGATAGAACATTACCTGACAAACAATAAGTGCTCAATAAAAAGGAAAGCCTAAATCTTAAATAAGCTGCTAGATGCCTTCTAGAAGGTAATAATTAGTACAGAGTACTGCTGCATTCCTGTATAAACAGACACAGTTAATCGGCAGGATCGCAGGCATGTTCCTGACCTGCCATAGCATCTCTCATGCTTCTCTGTCAGATTAAGAAGTTTCACATAAAAAATTTGATTTTTATCTTATAATCAATTTGCCAAACGAGCCTTAAACTTTATGATTTTGCTTTTCCAAACTGTAAGTTTCTGCATCTTAAAAAATGCTTGGATGTAGCTTTAAATTCAGCTTTTCTTATCTTATATGTTAATGGTTAATTTAATAAGTTTGTGATGAACACAAGCAATCTGAAGCCAGTGATCACCGACTAAATGGATAGGAATCCATAGATGACACAGCAGAATTGAAGTGATTAAAAAAAAATCCCAAGGCACTCAGGAAAAGTGGAATTTAATATCTACCAACTCCACGTGGAAATTAAATATATCCTGAAACTAACCTCTCCAAATCAAATTCAAAGGAAAACATAAAAACAATTCAGCACAATTCATTGTCAGGTTTTTTTTTTTTTTTTTTTAATGTTGCATGGCCACTATTAAACTGTTTGAAACGTTGACCTCAAAACCCAGGATTCCTATGTGGGTTAAGAAAAATAAATAGAAATCCTTCCAAAGAGACTGGAAGCCTGCATACAGCCATGGGCTCAACCTTTGATCAGAGCCACATGCTGCAACCTCCAATTATTGTTCTCAGGCTCAACCTTTCCTCTCACTTTATTCTGGCAGCTTTCCAAAGAGGGACAGGTGGTTTTAAGGCATTTTCTTGGGTTACAAATCAAATAATATTTCATGGTTTTCACCTTTAATTGGCTAAGCAGAAGGCATTCGACAAAAGTCACTATAGAGGTTTGGCGAAATAATTTATACTCTAGGGCATTCTTAAATCAGTAACTTGGCAATATGAGATTCAAAAAAAAAAAAAAACCACAACTCACTGCTCCTTCCAATGCTGCATTGCAAAAGCTGCATTGTGTGTGTTTATCTTGCTCCTTGGATGGACTCCATGTTCAGAAACTCATTAATAGATTACATTGGTCTTTACATGTTGTTTTCATTGGTGACAGCTGTGCTATAAGGTATGCAATGAAGTAAGGGGTTGTTTTCTAATACAGGGCATTCTTGCCAGTGAAAGAAATGAATGCCCTAGAGGCAAGCTTTTTGTAAAATTAATGAATTTCATGCTTCAACATGAAATTCAGAACTTGGCAGTGACCTAAAAACTAGGTGACCCTAGTTTTCATATGCTAAGAAAGACAAAAGCCAAAGTCAATGGAAAATAAATTTACTCTTGGGTGGACTGCCATTATAAAATCTCAATGTATATGTGATAAATATGACCATCAGAGGGTTCTTGAATAATGAGAAAATGTATCGTGGGGCTTCCCAAGTGGCACTAGTGGTAAAGAACCTGTCTGCCAATGCAGGAGACGTAAGAGATGTGGGTTCGATCCCTGAGTCGGGAAGATCCCCTGGAGGAGGGCAAGGTGACCCACTCCAGTATTCTTGTCTGGAGAATCCCATGGACAGAGGAGCCTGGCAGACTACAGTCCATAGGGTTGCAAATAGTTGGACACAACTTAGCATGCACACGTATCTTGGGGACCGATCAAGGCAAGTCTTCATTGTAACATTCTGTTAAGCATTGTCATATTTGCACAGCGAACAGTACTCTTGCCTGGAAAATCCCATGGGCGGAGGAGCCTGGTAGGCTGCAGTCCATGGGGTCGCGAAGAGTCGGACATGACTGAACGATTTCACTTTCACTTTTCACCTTCATGCATTGGAGAAGGAAATGGCAACCCACTCCAGTGTTCTTGCCTGGAGAATCCCAGGGACGGGGGAGCCTGGTGGGCTCCCATCTATGGGGTCGCACAGAGTTGCACACGACTGAAGTGACTTAGCAGCAGCAGCAGCAACATTCTAACTACACTTAATTAAAGAGGTCGCAGAGTATGTACAGATAAAGACTCATTCTGAGAATTCATATTGATGAGCAGGCTGTTAAATGTTTAACATTTAGAGAGAAAGAGAGTATAATTTCACAGGGGAAGAACATGTAGGCACCTGTGTGATGCCCAGGAGAGGGGATTCTGGGAACAATCTGATGAAGTTTAGTAGAGAAGTTGGCTACAGAATCATTTGGAGTGGAAACCCTCCAATGGTTCTTGGCATCCTTGTCTCCTATTCAAAGAACACAAAACACTACTATTTTCAGCATCCAATGGGACATTCCTATTTTGGCTACCACTGTTTCTCAAGTCCAGCAAGGCTTAAAGAGATGGAAGAAATCCATGCTTGTCATATTCCAAGAAGCTTTTCTACTGGCCTACAGTATCATCTTTCTTTCATGTGTTTGTCTTAGTCAGATCTGATGTGCTTCTTTCTTTACCTTCTCTTTAGTTGCCTATATTTAGACATGAAGTCCTATAAATTCTTACTTTCACTTCTATCATGAGCACTGTCTTCCTTTCTCCTTCTATACCCCATTTCAGTGATTGTCTCACTATCACTGGTCTCATTCATCTGAATCCATCCTTTACTCAGATGCCAAATTATTGCTTGCTGCTGCTGCTGCTGCTGCTAAGTCGCTACAGTCGTGTCCGATTCTGTGCGACCCTATAGACGGCAGCCCACCAGGCTCCGCCGTCCCTGGGATTCTCCAGGCAAGAATACTGGAATGGGTTGCCATTTCCTTCTCCAATACATGAAAGAAAAGTGAAAGTGAAGTCGCTCAGTCGTGTCCGACTTTTAGCGACCCCATGGACTGCAGCCTACCAGGCTCCTCCGTCCATGGATTTTCCAGGCAAGAATACTGGAATGGGGTGCCATTGCCTTCTCCGAAATTATTGCTTAGACCCTGCTATTCCTTGGATAAAAGTGTCCTATGACTTGTCATTGCCTACAAGACAAAAGAAAGTCAGGTATTTGACTGGCTTTCAAAGCTTCAGCCATCCAGGCCTGACCAATCCCACCTTCCGGTATAGCCAGCAAGTATGTCTATATCAGCTTGCCTGGTTTCTTCACAAGCACTTAAGCACATCATCCTTATTCTTATCTCTGCATCACTCTTTTTGCATCTTAGTGTCACCAGATTCTTATTCACCTGAGCAAGAGCAAGGTCCTCTCTGCTGGGATGGATTCTGTCTCCCAGGAGCTAAGGAAAATCCAGAAACAGGGTAAGAAGAAGCTTGTGTGATGAAGTGCCCTTTCTCGAATCTTGTTCACTTCGATTCTTTCTGATTAAGTATCCTCTTACCATTTTCCCTCTGTTTTTTGGTCTGCCTGCCCTGGTTATCTCTTTTGTTTGCATGCTTCTAGTATAGCAAGGTCCCTACATATGAACAAGTTCTGTTCTAAGAGCATGTTCATAAATCCTATTTGTTTGTAAGTACAACAAAGTTAACCTAGGTATCATCTAACAAAATTGGCTATAAAGTACTATACTGTAATAGATTTATAATACTTTTCGCACAAATAATACATAAAACACAAACAAAAGTAGAGAGGACATTTCTAATCTTACAGTACAGTACCTTCAAAAGTACAGTAGCACAATACAGCTGCTGGCATCCTGGGGCTGGCATTGAGTGAAGAGGCAAGTTACTGTCTGGAGGATGGTGAAAAGGTGGGAGCTGAAGGGTGGTCAGTGGCAGGAGATGGAGGGCAAGCTGCCATTTCACTCACACCTGACGCTGCTGAAATGCATGTTCTCATCTTTGAAAGTCTGTAACTTGAAGGTTGGTACGTAGTGGACTTACTTACCTTGATCTTCTGCCTCCTTGCCTACTCTGCTGCTTTCTACTTTCTGCTCATACCTTCATAGGTTATTCACCTCAAGGGAAACCCACACGGCTTCTCCTTCAGTGCTACCTTAGTGGACATGTCTGATCCTTCAGATGCATTATCTAGCTTCATTCTCACAAAGCTAAGAGGTGGGTTCTATTATCTCCAGTTTATTGATAAGAAAACACTTGGAGATTTATGATGGTTAAATAATGTTCTTCAAGTCACAGATAATAATATACAGTGGAAACAGGATTCAAACTCATGTAGTGATTCAAGGACTATTCCTCATAACTATGCACTTAATTAAACTCCCACTTTGAAAGCATACATGGCATCTCTTTGGAAAATAGAATTTCTCAGCAATGGGGAATATAGCTTTTGTTTCTTTTGTATCTACCATGTGCCCAGTCTTGATCTAAGCACAAAAAAGGCATCTCACTGCACACTTCTTTGAAAAGAATTAGATGTATTCAGAAGTTGAGCTACATGATGGAAATCATAGATATTTCAATGGTCTAAACTTGTTCAATAGCATAACCATTACCCACTTATCGTGATTAAATTAATTAAATTAATGAAATGAGAAATTTAGTTCCTCAGACGTATTAGTCACATTTTAAGTGCTCAAAAGCTACATGTGACTGAACTTAAATTAATCAAAATAAAATACAAATTCAATTGATCAGTCTCATTAGACATAGTTACAGTGCTCAGTAGCTACATATGGCTAGCTACTATGTTGGGCAGCTCAGACATAGACTATTTCTATTGATGCAAAAAAATTCTATTGGACAGTGCTCACTATAGTAAATACTCAAATTCTCCCAATATTTCCCACATCAATTCATATAGCAAGAGACTCAGAGTTACTTCCTAAACAGTAAAACCTGGGCTCTGAAGCCAAAACCTGATAGTTGCAACTTACATTTTGTATGACCTTGAAAATGTCCCTTATCTGTACAATGGAAATCATAATATTGACTACTTAATAGGGTTGTTGCAAAGATTAAAAGGGTAAAATGATTACAGTACTGGCTGATAGAAAGTAAATGTCCAATATCTGTTAGCTCTTATTGCTATGTATGTCATGTTTTCCAAATGGAACCAAGAACCATACAAAAAGAGGAAGAAAGTTTCCTGCAACTCTCTCATGGTTTTAGAATTGGATATTATTATCGTAGGTGAGTAGCAAGACACAGTTCAACATTCAACCTCTCATAGACACCCTTGATGAGTATATATTTGGATCTCAACCAATAAATGGTAGTATTAGACATATATTGGGTTACCGTAAGCCTGCCAAATATTTTATATTCAGACACAGCATTTCAATAGAAAATACTACAAGGCTCATGACTGAAGGGATGCATGTATATATATATCTCACTTTGTGGAATCACTTTTTAGAAGTCAGGTCCTATGCATGATCCACACCTTCCAAGTGTACTGTGTAGGGTATTTGTAGAATTACTCCTCCCAAACACTCTTAAGACTATTGTGGATTTTGGTTTTCCCATCTGGTTGCGTTTTATACATAGATTTGGGACTATGGAATACATTTCTATGACCATGTTAACACAGAAGAATTGGAACACAAAACTATGATAAGATAAAGAACTCATCTAAAAAAAAAAAAAAAGCCTAGGACTTTGAATTTAGAAAACCAGGAGCCATATGCATAAGCTTTAAGATGAAGAACTCCAAACTGCCCTCACCCGTTAATTGTCATGGATTCTGAGAAAACTGCCTTTCTTGAGGTCAGTAAACTCTCTTACAGAAGAGTGATTCTGCTTTCTCTGGGAGACCTGACTTTTTCAAGCTAGTATGAAGTTACTCGTGATAGATGTAGGGCTGAGGTAAGACAGGAGTCATTTTCTGATTCGGTCAATCTCAAAACCACATCAGCTCTGGCAGCCAAAGAGGTGATAGTTGCTACTTTCAAAACTCTATCACATCTATTAGCTTATTCATTCCACTTGATATTATTTTGAGGCCTCTCATTAAATCAGTTAAATTCCTGGGCATTGAGATTTTAGAGGTGAATATTGTCTGGGCTTCTTTTTTTTTTTTTGTCATTTAATTATCAGTGTTATCTTTCTAGAAGATCTCAGCACTTTAAAGAATAAAAATATGATATCTCTTCTTGGGGTAATGTCAAACAGTCACTGGTTTATTTTTTCGTTTCTCTTTCTAATTTTCACTTATTCAGGGGTTAGAGTAAAGGAAACTCTTAGTGTAGCAAATTGTTTAAATCCATGCAAAGGAAAAACAACAAGGGTATATCTTTTTATGTGGGATTTATATATAAGCTGTTATTTGAAGGACAAGTCATATTTCATGCTCTATTTTAATTTAAATTCTCTCCTGGCTCTCTTACCACATATCTGTAGACACAATATTTTTAAGTGACTTGTCAGTTCACAGTTTTCATATACCATGAAGGATCTCAAAAGTTTCAATTACTCCCAAGGACATTTTTTCCCATTTCCCTTTCAGAGTAACCAATGCAAACATGTTTTTAACCATCAGAATAATCCCTAGGGTGTCTCTTCTAACCTGGCTTCCCCTCTGGCTCCTTGGAGTATTTGCTCATGATAAACAATCCACAAAGAAAAGAAGATAAAAAGAAAACAGTTCAAAAAGTTTTTTATAATTGTTAAAGAAATAAGCCTGAGGGAAAATGACAAACATTAAGGTGTGATTAGCAGCTCCATTTTTTTTTTTTTTTTAATTTTGGCTGCACAGCATGTGAAAATGAAAGTGAAAGTTGCTCAGTCGTGTCCGACTTCTTGCCACGCCACGGACTATACAGTCCATGGAATTCTCCAGGCCAGAATACTGGGGTGAGTAGCCTTTCCCTTTTCCAGCAGATCATCCCAACTCAGGGATCGAATCCAGGTCTCCCGCACTGCAGGCAGATTCTTTACCAACTGAGGTATTCTATAATTGTTAAAGAAATAATCCTGAGGAAAAGTGACGTAAGCATTAAGACATGATTAGCAGCTTTTTTTTTTTTTTTTTTTAATTTTGGCTGCACAGCTTGTGGGGTCTCAGTTACATGACTGGGAATGGAACCTGGGCCACAACAGTGCAAGTATGAATCCTAACTACTAGGCCACCAGGGAACTACTTCAGTAGCTCTACTTGTGAGATAACAATGAATTAAAGGAACTTTTAGAACAATTGGAAGACATATTTATACCTAATATATTTCTAATTAAGATCTAATTATATCTATGTTAATATAAATGTTATGTTTATGGGAAATGAAGTACCCGGGTTTAACAATACTATTATTAAGATGTTTTAATAAAGTATGGCAGCATCGTACAAGGACCTATTACTTGGGTTAAAATTAAGATTTTCATTTTCCCTATTAATCAAGACTCTCAAAGGGATGTGCATATTTTAGGAGTTTATTCCCCTCCTCCCTTTATTCATTACATTGTTCACCACATGAAGGACTTTTGGTCACAGCGGTCCTAGGACTTGTTATAAGGTCACTATTTGTAAGCAATCATGTTATTTTAATTTTTTAAATTAATTTTTATTGGAGTATAGCTTCTTAACAATGTTGTGTTAGTTTCTACTATACAACAAAGTGAATCGGCTCTACATACACATATACAGCCTCTCCTTTTTGGATTTCCTTCCTATGTAGGTCACCACAGAGCTCTGAGTAGAATTTCCAGTGCCATACATGAGGTTCTCAGTAGTTATCTATTTTATACATAGCATCAATAGTGTTTTAAGGTTGTCTTTAACAATCCACTAACTTTGCCCTATTTATATTTCTTATTTGTGCAACACAATCCTTTTTTCTACCTCATATTCCTCTTATTTCCTGAAATTGGAATTGCTAAGACTGTCAGTGGGCTAATGGTAGTGTTTGATTTTTGTCTGCATTTCTGGGACCTATTTAACTTTAAATCTGTTGAATTCTATTCTAAAGAATCATCAAATATTTTCTCTTGGCATGCCCCAAATCAGACATCTTGTGTTGTAGCTTGAACTTGAAAACATGACACTGAAAACTATCACATTACTAAAATCAGATGTCAATTATTAAAGACAAGTGCTTTCTGCTATAATTGTCAAATTAAACCATTTATCTATAGGAAATACTGAAATTGAAGTGTAAATTGAAAGCAAAATGTAAAATCGCCAATAGAAAGGCAATTCTGTAGAAACTTTCACTCATTTTGATGTGCTCGGCTTGCTCCTGGTAAACTAATCCTTCTGTCCCTGGTTCTCATAGAAATTGGAGAGCAGGATAAGGCAGAAGAGGTATTTCAGTGAACTTCCCATTATAAACGGAACATCTCGTATCCTAAAGAATGTTGTACTTGCAAAAACTGGTATGCCTTGTTGCAGGCCATTGGTGGTATCATATTATACTGCACCATGAATTCCAACTTGAAACTCTAGAATATCATATTTGTGGGAAATGGAGTAAGTACAATTATAAATTGTATAGAAGTAGAGTATGTGGGAACTGGAAGAGATGGATGAACAGAAGTTGGCACTGGGGACCCAGGAAATACCTACGCATACCTTAGAAGGACTCCTTGTCTATAACACCAAGTAATTTTAGGTTCACGTGCTTTGCCGGCTTTGATCCATGGGAAAGTCTGCTTGAGACTTTCAGAATGGAAACTGTAGTGCTATGAATCCCTTGAGCTGCTGCCTCAAGATGAGCAATAGTAAGTGTTCAGAGGCTGGGAAATACCTCCTTCCCCATGTGTTTGCTGAATCGCCCCCTACATTAAACCACCCTTAAAACATTAACCCTATTGTGCCACATAGCGATATTTTCACATATGAAGAGTTCAGAAGGAAACCACTCTCCCAAAGTAGGAAATCGATAACAAATGCTGCTCATGAAAGGCTTCTGGGTACCAGCCAACTGTTTTCTTTCTTTCTTTTATTTTTTTCTCAATGAGTAGTTAGCACTGCTTATGGATTCTGCCAGCATTACAGAGAGAACACAGCATATGATAAATGTCCATGAGAAACGAGAAATGTTGAATCAATAACTATAGAAGGAAGGCAGAGGTTTGGGAGGGGTTAGATTTCGACTGATAGAAAATAAAGTAATTCTTTTTTTTTTTTTTTTTTTAATCTTTCTTGGTGCTTTTAAGAATGTACAAGGGCAAATGTAAGTTCTGTAGCTAAGGGTGAGATCAGATTCTACAATAATTGCCTTGACTTTTGTTCTTCAGTTTTAGAGTTGTGTTTCTGGCCTGTGTTATTGAACAGGCTCTTGTCTTCTACAAAGCAGAGATGAAGAGGCCTTGGAAGTTTGCTGATAGCTACAATTCCTGAAATGATTATCTATGTTTAGGGTCTAGAGGTTTTTGAGACACGGGATTTATATACATCAGCCAGAGTCATATTTACTATAGAATTCTTTAAAACTGAAAAAAGTATCAGATTTATATTATAGGATTTCATGCTTAAGAAAATCTCTGAAAGAGGAGCATGTTACACAAATGCTTGAAATAGTTCCTTGTGTGTATTCTATATCTTTCTGAAATGCAACATCTCACAGTCCATATATTTTATAAAAAGTGAACCCAAGTTTATTTATAAGAAATGATACATGTTTATCTAGCAACATTTTCCCCAGAGAGAAAGTTGCAAATGCACGAAATACCTTGAGGATGAAATGACTCTTGCAGGTGCTACGAAAGTCATCTGTGTCCCCAAGTGGCCATTTGTAATGTGACACATGTCCTTTGACTGACCTAACACACCTTCCTTGCACCTGGCTTTAATTTACAACTTGATAGCAGCTGTCAC
The DNA here is from genome assembly GCA_006410635.1 of Cephalophus harveyi. NCBI lineage: Eukaryota > Metazoa > Chordata > Mammalia > Artiodactyla > Bovidae > Cephalophus > Cephalophus harveyi. The sequence continues at coordinate 364,717 of SJYT01051287.1, read as the reverse complement.
AATGAAAGAAGCAGGCTCATCACCTGATTTGTTTCTGCCATCCCTGCACTCATCCAGGGATCTGCGCTTTTTAAATGACTGAATTAGTCACACTTCCATTAAACGAGTAGACCTACAAAGTAATACAGAACAGCCTCTGACTGCATTCCCTTCCATGGCTCTGCCTACTTGTTTCCATTCACTCCATTCAATGGATGTGACTGAGCCCGGTTCTTAGCAGGCAGGGCCTTACTGGCTTGACTCCCTTGCTTAAATCAGAGCAAGGTCCACAGTAGACACATGCTGGATTTATGAATGATGAGAGGATGAATGAAGAGTATCCACTGCATTGTCTCTTGGCCTAGCACAGATGTGGTACTTACCTTAGGTTTCACATTTGATGTTGTCATGCCAGTTTTCCGTCTTGAGACTTGGTTTGAAAGGAAGAAGCCCAAAGAGTTTGATACCATTGGTTTGTCTGATCTATGAGTGCAAGGCCTAAAGGCGTAAATTAAATACAAATTGCTCTTCTGTCTCTCTCTCTCATTGGAGGTTATCAATAGATTAGGGAACTCAGCCTTTTCTGGACAAAAATGAATACACATCTTCCAAATCTTAGTTCAAGTCAATGTCAGTGGTAGTGAGAATGGATCATAAACCATGTCAGAAATTAACCAAATAAGTATTTAAGAACCACTGATAGATCATGCTACACCTATTGAAATTGTCACAGAGATTTGCTAATACTTGGAGCCTGTAAGGTAACAATTGTATGCATTATGGCTGCTCAACATCAATTGTGTTTGACCAATGATAATTGAATACTTAGTCACAAAATGAGTACTTTATTCTATACTTATCAAGCTAGGGCTTCTCTGACCGCCTAGATGAAGTTAAGTCCTTCTGAGTAATAGACACTTAGAATCCAGAGCCTCTGTTTTTATAACACCTCATCACAGTTGATTATAATTAATTTAACTACATTCAGTTCCCTGAGGGCAAAAAACCGTATGTTTAGCTTACTCAATATAATGAGTTGAATTAATATGTTAAGATTATAAGCATCTAACAAACTAGAATAACCTAAAAAGTTAAGCTCCAGTGTTGGGAAAAAAACATGGTAAGGTCTCACTTCTACATGGCACTATACAGATACTTTCACCTTCTATTTACAGTAATAAGCCTCCTGCAACATTTCAGTGTTAAAAAAAAAAAGTACAGAACAACATGGAATCCATCTTTAGTTTCACCAACATGTGCCTCCCCTTACCTACAAAACTTTTATTTTTCCTAATTCTCACAGTCTATTCTATTCTCTAGTTATAGAAGGTACCAGATGTTTGGGGGAGGCTGTTCCACACATCCTAGATTTTAAAATAGAAGCAAGATCTATTGTAGCTATATAATGTAACTTCAGCCTTAACTTCTGTGCTCACCAGCTAGGTGTAATCTGCAATGTGGTTGCTCGTCAGTGGAACTGTTCTTATCTGTGGAATGCTGGTATCCATGCCAAACACTCAAAAGAACCACAGGATATTACCGAAATGGCACATTCTGTCCACAATCCATTTCCCTCTAGGAAATTTTAATTTACATAAACACTTTTCAAGAAAACCCTTTTGCATTTAGACAACTGTTAAAAACCAGGCTAGAATAAGCTGAGTATGAATATACAGCAATACCTGGGGTAAGTGCCTAAAAGAGACTGTCAATATCCTCAAATTATTCTCCTACTGCAGGTTTCAGAGGGAACCAGCTAAAAGCCACTCACATCCTTCTACTCCTGGGAGTAGTGGGAAGGGCGGCAGGGGGCTTGGATGCAGCAAGTGGGAGATACAGGTTGAAGCCTGCCGGGGCTTTTGTACTGGAAAATCCCACATGCTTCTAGGCAGCAGCGGGCACCTCCAGAGAGAGGTGAACCCAGGCTTTCAAGTACCCTACAATGGAGCTGGCAGCATCTTCTTCAAAGCTGCCAGCAACTTAAAAAAAAAAAACAACACCTCTTTATCTAAAAAAAGAAAAAAAATATAATAATTAATAATAATCTTTAGAGCTGGGTCTCCCCTACTTTAACAGAGCTAAAATTTCTAAAGAACTATGAAAATATACCACAAGTAGAACTCCTGATTTTTTTCCCTAGGATTTAAAAAAAAAACTGTAGAACTTCAGAAGTGAATGTGAATACCACTGGGGTTTTTACTTGAACACTTAAAACATTTCACTTTATCAGCAAAGTGTCTTTCTTTTGACATGATGCAGACGCCAACTGAATTCTAAATTGTTATAAATCACTTTCAATTAATTCGAGGCATTGTAAAGATTATGAGAATGTGCCACCAATTCAATCCTCGTTGTGACTGCTGGTTGATTGCATGCCACTGTTAACCGTTTAGATGAGCACATAATAAAAAAAACAACTGATAAAATGTATAAACCAGGACATCAGTGTGGCAGACAGAGCGAGCACGTGCAGCTGACAGCAGTAGGAATGAAGGGTTTGATGATGAGACACTGGAAGTCGAGAGTGATGGGATGCAGGTGCTAAGCAGAGAGAAGGCTGTTATATATAATTTTTGTTGAATTACTGATTTGCTCACTGATCTTTGCTGCTGCATTCGTGAACACTGTAACCCTGCCATCTTGGATCTATCTGTGTGGAAAATGGACTTGGCACCTTTGACTAATTCATGTAATAAGTTGGTGAACTCACACCTCACATCCAGACAAGTATTAGCAAGAACATAATTTGCCTTATAAGTCTATGCAGCTGGTCAATTCTCAATGCCACAGGTAAGAAAATTGGAAGAATTTTCTTAGCGATCTCTAGTACTAATAAAAAATGATACAGGGGAGCAAGGGCTATGAAATATATTAATGCAGGCCCAACCACCAGCTTCCCTTCAAACATATGGTAAGACACCACAAGTAACCCCATCATAGGTTAAGTTCAAATTTTAGTTTTTAAATCAAATGATTTTCCAGGCATTCCATTTCACATCAAATTGGCACCTAGGAAAACCAGCTGATTGAAGCATAAGGATTTGTTTCATGTTAAAACAGCCAACAACACTGAGAAAAAAAGCTAATCAACAAGTCACTGTTGCTCTTACAAGTTAACAAGCCCATATTCTAATTTTTGATCATGTCCTGCTCTATTTAACAAAATCCACATGCCTACTTTCACCAGTAAATTGCAAGCTGACCAAAACAGTTTGCGTTATGCATTATGGCAATTTTAACCCAACAGTATGAATAATTTTTATGATTCAAACGTGATGATGCTATGAGACTCATCTGCTTTTTTAATAGGTAAATCTTTTTAGATTTCTTTGTGAGTACTTTAATGTGGTAACCTTAAGCTTTCTTTATTTATAGTTTGCATTTAACTTACAGATTTGTTTTACTTTTCCCACTCAATGATTTATACAGTTGTTTCAGTTTAGGCTTTACATATGTAAGTGATAATATGATTATACCAATATACTACATTTGAATTACTTTTTCTTTTGAATTGAGTAGGCTAATGAAGGATGCAAGTGTTTTTAAATTAGTATTATTTATGTAGAATGTCTTTGCCAAAATTCATCTAAACTTATATTTTAGAAGTTCAGGCTTACATGTCTAAAAAATTCATACTCCTCTCCAAAATCTTAGCAAAGAATCACATCTTTTTGAGTTAGAAAGGTATCTAAGTGATTAACTTTAAAAAAACCCCCTCATTTCTCAAATGAAGTAACTCAGGATTATACAAATAGATTTTGTCCTCCCACTGAAGAGAAAGAGTAGAATACATCAATTTATTCTCTCTGTAATGATTTCTGAGATCTTTGTTAGATTACCTCCATTTGGATCTACCCACTCTAAAATCTTTCTAAAACTTTACAACCATTTTCTTTGGCCTTCCTAAGCAAAATAGTGTGTTAGCTAATGAATTTTTCTGCCAAGGCTGACTGCATATTTTTGCTAAGATTTCTTTGCATTCTGATACACCTTTTACCTTTCCTACCCAAATCTGAGATGTCAGAAGACTTTACTCAAGCCTTCTAGTTTAGAGGGTTGCATAAACGATGAAGTCCCTCTGAGGCTGAGGAATGCCACTGTTATTGGCCCCACTCAGCTTGTCACAATGCAACCCCAGTAAATGCAGTTGAAAACTACTTTTATTTGAAGGCCATTTGACAGAGGGGGAAAAAACACATTTACTCTTCCAAGGCCTGTGTATTTTCCTGGGAGAAGCCTGCCTATGAAATTTGTCCTTTTATCCTTGGATAGCAATTTGGGAAATATCTTTTGGCAGTGCAGTCTCCCGAGTGGTTTCTGCATCTTCAGACCACAGCAGTGATTCACAGACCTACTCTGTACCTCCCCCGCCTCCCTCCCGCCTCCTTTTTAAAGACGGGAAGGCTGTTTCATGCTGCTGTGCTGAAAACATTCGTCTCTGGAGGCTGAGGAAGAAAATCTGCATATTTCAGCAAAAATATTGAGCTATTTTCACCATCGAGGTTTAAGGAAGGAAGTGTTTACTAATATCTGTGATTATACTGAGACACTACAAATAAGAAACAGACAGGACTGTGGGCTTTTTCTTAAAACAAGATTCTTTTCTAATGTGTCCCTTACTCACAGGCGCTCCCAGAAATTCAACAAGATTACGTCTATCTTCATCAGACAGATCAGCTACTGCACTACAGCTGGCTCATACTAACTTCAACAAGACTGTCCATCACAATAGACCAAGAAGTCTTATTTTTCAGGGTTAAAAAAATGAAGAAAAATGCAACATAACATTTATGATTTTCTAAACATTCTCTGTGTGTGTGTGCTTCAATCCTCCTAGTCTCTACAAGTCATCACTACTTTGGACCCGCCCATCAGGCATCCATGGTGATGCTCCTTACCTATAAACAGATTCCACTCGGTGTCCAGATCGGCTTGATTTGCCAGGCAGCCCTTCATGACGTTGAGGCAGTAGTTGTTGCATGGTCTCACCGTGGGGAGTCCTCGACAATAAGCACAGTATAGCATCTTCATGAGGGCACGGATGCAGCCTGGGGTTGGGCTGACCTAAAGATTTATTGAAAAAAAAAATCAGAAATAAGGAGGATGGAAGGGGACAAAAAAGAAGTGACTCATTTTCTCCTTGAAAATAAAAAACAAAACAGGGAAATGGCTCTGATGAACCTTCAACAGCTGGGCAGCAGGCTAAAGGAGCCATTAGAATCTTAATCCTTTGCAGTACTTAATCTTGAAGTCCGTCAATTCCTCTTTAATACTTCTGTTCAGTATAGGAATAATCATTTTTCTTGAATTGTCCTTGCCAACATTTTGATATCTATGTCATTGCAATTGAGCCCTAAAACCTAGACACTGTTTCAATGAAATAGAACATGCAATGAGATAATGCATGTGAAAGCAATTTCCAAAGTTAACAGCCCCATAAAAATGAAGGTATTATTAAAGTTTAATGTGACACCTTTGGAAAATTTTCCAACTGGTTATTTGACCCTGTTTCTAAAGGAGGTTGGCAGATACACTTCCTTTGTACATAACTTTTTAAAAACGATCAATATCAACTTGTCTGGATTTCTGAGATCCAGGCCTGTTGAGAAGCAGTGGAACTGCCAAGACATCATCTTTAGGCATCTGAAGCTTTGCAGTTCCGGGAACTTTGGAAGATGGATCCAGGGTTGAATATGAAGAGAAATCCTCGCAGCAATTCAGAGGAGCTACTAATCTACCTATAATGAAGTGCTGTTTGCCTTGAATACGATAAGCAGTGAATGGTTCCAAGTTAATCAATTCTAAACCAATCAGGTCTTTTTTAGACTCTCTGAAAATTCCAATTTGACTTTTAAGAGGACAGAATATTTAAAATGGAATGGACCAAAACCAGAAAAAACTTACAAAAAGCCTTTTTTCATGGCTGGATACAAACATTGTTATTTAGTCACTAAGTCGTGTCCAACTCTTTGCAGTCCTCTGGAACTATAGCCTGCCAGGCTCCCCTGTCCATGGGATTTCCCAGGCAAGAATACTGGAGTGGGTTGCCATTTCCTTCTCCAGGGAATCTGCCTGACCCAGGGATCCAACCTGTGTCTCCTGCATTGCAGGCTGATTCTTTACCCTGGGGAAGCCAAATACAAACATTTGTGACATATTTTTTGGACATTCCATATAACATTGATGTTTTAGTCAAGAACCTGTTTCTGTTCTTGTGGTCTTGCTCTGAAGACAAGTCTAATCCGTATTGTTTGGATCTCCTGGAGAGTTAGAGTCTTACTGGGTAGACCTGGGCCCCCAGGTGACAATTACATGCCCAGAGACTTCAAATACTGACAAAGCATGATGCCAATGTAAAGATAGGGCAGTAAAAGGTATTTCCATATAAATGGATATTTTCCACTACTATAGCTTACCTCCATCATTTTATCCTTTGCCTGGAAACCATATTTGAGGTTTCTAATGCAAGATTTTGGTTACTGTAACATTTTCTTAATTTTATGGTGTACACTGTAAAAAATTAATAGAAACCTCAATTAAATAGAGTTGGGACACCAGAAGGGGGAGCTCTCACACCTGCAAGGATAGCAGAGACAAGGACCCAGCCAATGAAAAGCTAAGGACTCTATTTACTAGAACAGAACTCCCAACTTCCTTTTCTCCTCCAAAAAGTGCCCTCCTTCATTTTCGGAATTGAGTTCTCTTCTGATCCTGAATAAACTCATCTGTGCTGGAGAAATATTTGACAGTCTATTTGATTCAGACGAAGAAAACTGACAAAGTCCCTAAGTTATTATTTCAAGAAAGGAAGCCATTTATTATCTATCATCTACCTATCTATGCACCAAAAGCTCCTGTTATCCTGTTAATTTTTTTTGTATTTTCTTTCCAAAATTTTTATGAAAATTTTCTTCACTGATTTTTTTTTCACACATCTCTCTTTCTCATCCATCCATTAATGCACCTTACTTTTAATGCATTTCATAGTAAAGGATTATCCTTTTGATTTTTAATTTTCCTGATAATTTAATGTTGGCTTTAATAAAAAAGAATTAACCTAATCAACGATAGAAGGTTAGCACTTTAAGTAGTCCAAATCAAATAAGCACGGTAGAATATAATTGGCCTTTTTATGTTAAAAAAAAAAAAAGGAGAATGGTTTAGTAACCACTAATGCTAAGATTTATTTTCCAACAACAAAAGCAACAGAAAATGAGAACAAAAGAGAGGAGTCTGATGACTTTTCTTCTGAGCTCATATCAGTACGACCATATCCGCCTCTCCAGATAGGATTGCTGTTGGTCAGTGATGAGTCCTGTCAGACTCTTGTGACCCCATGGACTGCAGCATGCCAGGCTTCCTGGGTTCGATCCCTGGGCTGGGAAGATCCCCTGGAGAAGGGAATGGCTACCCATTCCAATATTCTTGCCTGGAGAATCCCATGGACAGAGGAGCCTAAAGGGATACCGTCCATGGGAGTTGCAAAGAATCGGACATGACTGAGCAATTAAGTTTCACTTTTTGAGATAGGATATTTTGTTGAAAATGCCAAATTTTATCCACAATTGGGCAGAATTTTTAAAAAATACTTTATCCACATGTATCCCACATCATTCACAGAAAATAGAAAAATTCTGTATGTGAAATTTCAAATTCTTATACATTTTACTTATTTGGTATGGTTGCGGTCCTACAAATCACTGTTCATAGCACTTTAATTTTCATAGCCTCGCAACTACTCTCTTTACCTGATGATGCCTTTCTCCAGAGACCTACCCTATTTTCACCCAAGGTGGTTAAGCTATTTCTTCCTTTGACTCTGCTGAATGTTTGATTTCCTTGTCCTTGGTGTTATATAATGCTTTGCCCTTTCTCATTCAGTGTGCCAGCATAAAGCCTAGTTATTAGTCGCTCAGTAGTGTCTGACTCCTTGAATCCCATGGACTAGTCCACCAGGCTCCTCTGTCCATGGAATTCTCCATGCAAGAATACTGAAGTGGGTAGCCATTCCCTTCTCCAGGGGATCTTTCTGACTTAGGGATTGAACCCAGGTCTCCAACATTGTGTCAATAGTGGAGATGCAAATTTGACATCCTTTGGAGGGTATGGACTCTTTCTCATCACTATAACCTGTACCACTCTGCATAACATGAACATCATTATAAGGTATTATGATTTAGGTACTCAATAAATGCTTTTTCAGTTGAACTCTCTATTGTGGTTCTCAATTCCCTGGCCACATTGATATTCAGAGAAAAAGGGAACAAGATAGTTTGATACATCTTAGCATTCAATTGTTGCTTTTAACTCCATTTTCAAAGGTTATTGATTGTATTAGTTCCAAAGTTTTGTGGCATTTGTGTGTGTGTGTGTGTGTATTGGAACTAGGGTAATTTTCTCAGTCTGACATTTCAGAAGAGTCTCTAACTCAGAGTAGCAACCAACAGAGAAAATTGAATACCCTTAATAACCTAAAAGAACAATGTTGTTCAAGTTAAGTGTGGCTTTCTCAGTACTCTAGGAAATGACATCCTTCCTGGTCAAATAAAGGGCATTCAAAGAAAAAAACAAAGTGTGGAGGACAGAGCTGAAACTTTTATGTTCACAGGCCATATTTTTTGAAGTGACACAACTGCATACTTGAATTAGAATTTTTAAAAAATGAATCACTTCAAACTGAAGACTTTTAGAAGTAAGCCTTTGAAAAGAGGTTGTTTCAAATGCCAATTGCATTGAAATACCAATAGACTATGCCTATTTTAAAAATGTATAATAGTATTTTGTAATTCTGCTATTATTCTTAAAAATTATTTTAATTTCAAAATCAATATAGACTCATAAGAAGTTGCAAAACAAGTAGAGTCCTGGGTACCCTTCACTCACCTTCCTTCAATGGAAACATCTCATAAAACCATATCAAAGCCTCATAGACATTTCCAGGCTCCTCTGTCCATGGGGATTCTCCAGGCAAGAATATTGGAGTGGGTTGTCACACCCTCCTCCAGGGGATCTTCCCAACCAAAGGATGGAACCCAGGTCTCCTGCATTGCAGGTGGATACTTTTTATTTCTGAGCTATCAGGAAAGCCCAACGTTGATACCTTGCTGCTAATGAATTTATAGAACTTATTCAGCTTTCATGATTTTTTAAGCATGCAATTTTGCATATGTGTGCATGTTTATACTTCTGTGCAATGTATTCCTATGTATGGATTAGTGTAACCATACCACAGTCAACATACAGAATTTTTCGGTCACCACAAAAGCACTCTGTTGTCCTCCTGACCCACCCCTTGTCCCTATCACCAAGCAACCACTAATCTATTTTTCATCTTTATATCTTTATCATTGTAGGAATCAACTAGTATATAACATTTTAAGCTTCATTTGTTTTTGAACTGAGCATGTCCTTGAGGTCCATCCAAGTTGTTGCATGTATTCATTCCTTTTTATTTGCTGAGCAGTATTCCACTGTTAGATGAGGAAACAGTGGAAACAGTGTCAGACTTTATTTGGGGGGGCTCCAAAATCACTGCAGATGGTAATTGCAGCCATGAAATTAAAAGACGCTTACTCCTTGGAAGAAATGTTATGACTAACTTAGAGAGCATATTCTAAAGCAGAGACATTACTTTGCCGACTAAGGTCCGTCTAGTCAAGGCTATGGTTTTTCCTGTGGTCATGTATGGATGTGAGAATTGGACCGTGAAGAAAGCTGAGTGCCAAAGAATTGATGCTTTTGAACTGTGGTGTTGGAGAAGACTTTTGAGAGTCCCTTGGTCTGCAAGGAGATCCAACCAGTCCATTCTGAAGGAGATCAACCTTGGGATTTCTTTGGAAAGAATGATGCTAAAGCTGAAACTCCAGTACTTTGGCCACCTCATGCGAGAGTTGACTCACTGGAAAAGACTCTGATGCTGGGAGGGATTGGGGGCAGGAGGAGAAGGGGATGACAGAGGATGAGATGGCTGGATGGCATCACTGACTCGATGGACGTGAGTCTGAGTGAACTCTGGGAATTGGTGATGCATAGGGAAGCCTGGCATACTGCAATTCATGGGGTCGCAAAGAGCTGGACATGACTGAACGACTGAACTGAACTGATTCCATTGTTTGGATATACCAAATTTGTAGAACTCTTCACTCACTGAAGGATACGTGGGTTGTTTCCAGTACTTTGCTATTGGGTTAAAGTCTCTATAAGCATTCATGCAGAAGTTTTTGCATAAACATACATTTTCATTTCTTTGGGATAAATGTCCAAGAGTGCAATTAATGGGTCAGTTGGTGTGTATTTAGTTTTACAAGAAATTGCCAAACTATTTTCCAGAAGAGTGAAGTCATCTACATTTCTACTAGCAATATATGAAAGATCTAGCTTTCTTCACATCCATGCCAATATTTGGTATTATTACTATTTTTTATTTTGGTCATTTTAATAGGGGTGTTATCTACTTTTAAATTTATGGTGAACTTCCTCTAAGTAATATCTATAGTGGGATTTTAACTTCAGTAGGCTCTAGTAAGCATCAGATATAAAATCATTCATGAGTCGGTCTCTAGAAAATATGAAACATTAAATGAACAATAATTCTGAAATAATAGAAATATCTGTATATTTGGCAAAACCAAAATAAAGAAAGGAGTTTAAATCTCATATTTAAAATTTACAATGGAATAAGATCTTAAATGTATACATCTTATGAACTATTAAAAAAATTCCTCATAAAGAAAATTGTGCTCATTTATCAGCAATAAAGACTGCAATTCACCTTAAGAAACCAAATGTTGAGTTTTTTTAAGTTGGCAAGATATGCAGATGACACCACCCTTATGGCAGAAAGTGAAGAGGAACTAAAAAACCTCTTGATGAAAGTGAAAGAAGAGAGTGAAAAAGTTGGCTTAAAGCTCAACATTCAGAAAACGAAGATCATGGCATCTGGTCCCATCACTTCATGGGAAATAGATGGGGAAACAGTGGAAACAGTGTCAGACTTTATTTTTGGGCTCCAAAATCACTGCAGATGGTGATTGCAGCCATGAAATTAAAAGATGCTTACTCCTTGGAAAGAAAGTTATGACCAACCTAGATAGCATATTCAAAAGCAGAGACATTACTTTGTCCACAAAGGTCCATCTAGTCAAGGCTATGGTTTTTCCAGTGGTCATGTATGGATGTGAGAATTGGACCGTGAAGAAAGCTGAGCACTGAAGAATTGATGCTTTTGAACTGTGGTGTTGGAGAAGACTCTTGAGAGTCCCTTGGTCTGCAAGGAGATTCAACCAGTCCATTCTAAAGGAGATCAGTCCTGGGTGTTCATTGGAAGGACTGATGCTAAAGCTGAAACTCCAATACTTTGGCCACCTCATGCGAAGAGTTGACTCATTGGAAAAGACTCTGATGCTGGGAAGGATTGAGGGCAGGAGGAGAAGGGGACAACAGAGGATGAGATGGCTGGATGGCATCACCAACTCGATGGACATGAGTTTGAGTAAACTCCGGGAGTTGGTGATGGACAGGGAGGCCTGGTGTGCTGTGATTCATGGGGTTGCAAAGAGTCGGACACGACTGAGCGACTGAACTGAACTGAACTGAATGTGAATTCTGACTAATTTAAAAATGTATCGTATCTTCCTTGATACTCAAAGCAGACTGGGAAATAAATTTAAGTAAAGGAATAAATTTAGATGTTTATAAAAGTGATTTCCGATTTCCACTTGGCAAAATACAATAATGTTTTTAAGTGAAGAAAAAAGAAGTTCATGGTAACACATTGTTTTTTTATAGTTATTAGTATTTTCACCTAACTTTTACATGTTGTCCTTTACCACTAGCATCACTTTGTCACAAATTTACAGTACTGGGGTGGGGGTGGGGTAGAGAATAGCCAATGGTTCTTACTCTGCTATCCTACTCCTGGAAAGATGACACAACATTGTGAGTAAACCAAATGAGATTTCAGTATGAAATCCTTGCATCTTGGGTTTACTCCTTCTGTTAACAACTTTTGATGTGATTTATACATAATGAAATTATTTAGAGTTGACTAGTCTTGAAGAATAATAATACAATTTGAGTAGTAACATTACAATTTATAACAGGGATTCCTTGTAAAATTACTGAAAAAATAAATAACATGTAAACAATTGATGTCTTAGTTTATAAGCTTGTAGTTTTTGATGTTGTTTACATTTTGTTTCAAATTTTTTTTGATGTGGACCATTTTTAAAGTAGTTATTGAATTTGTTACAGCATTTCCTCTGTATTATGCTTTGGCATTTTTAGCTATGGCATGTAGGATCTTAACTCCCTCGCCAAGGATTGAACCTACCCCTGCTGCATTGGAAGGCAAAGTAAAGTCTTAACCACTGGACCACCAGGGCAGTCACCCTATGTTTCTTTTTAAAAAAGAATACAAAACAAGTCCTTAATAAATCTGCATTGGGATGTAGACCAAGACTTATCTACCTGGCTAGCTATATGTGTCAGGATGTTATAGCAAGTAATTCTTATGTTTTCTAAATGTGAATTGAGGCATAGCATACCCTTAGTCATATAATAGCAATTCAGTTAAGGTCTTTAATATACTTGAGATTTCTGTGTCTAGGGCAACATTTATGCATTGGTGCTCACATTAGCAATTCCTAACAGTAGCCAATGTAAAACAAGATTTTCTCTTAAAGTAGTTTTAAAAATCAATAAAACATGTGAAAGTGACAAATCTTTACTTGAACATATAACCTCTCAAGTGCTTGTTTCTATGGAAATCATACAGCCACAATAATCAAATAAACATGTATGTCAGAATACAGACAGATAGGGCTCTCGAAAGTTGAACAAGTTAATGTAAAGGAATGATTTAACTAGAATAAATTAAAATGCTTTAGAACAACAGTAGATGCTATCCTTTGCAGTTGATAACCAATAGATTAAATAATGAGATGTTTTTACTCATCATCTTAATATACTATGAGATATTGAAGTGTCTTCTGAAGGACTTCCCTGGTGGCTCAGATGGTAAAGCATCTGTCTACAGTGCGGGAGACCCGGGGTTCAATCCCTGGGTTGGGAAGATCCCCTGGAGAAGGAAATGGCAATCCACTCCAGTACTATTGCCTGGATAATCCCATGAACAGAGAAGCCTGGTAGGCTACAGTCCATGGGGTTGCAAAGAGTTGGACACGACTGAGCGACTTCACTTTCACTTTCTGAAGGCCTCAAGAATAATTAAATTACATTCAAATTAGTTTTCATGTTAAGTAAGTTTAATTATAATGCTTTTAACAATCAGCAACCTAGAAATTGGCTTTGTAGTAACTTCGTGAGAATTTACATTTGCTTCTTCTTTGTTCACTCATGCAACTTTCATTAATTCAACTTTTATGGTGATGAGTGTGAAGAACTAAAGAGTGTCTTGATGAGGGTGGAAGAGAAGAGTGGAAAAGCTGGCTTAAAACTCAACTTTCAAAAAGCTAAGATCATAGCATCCAGTCCCATAACTTCATGGCAAGTAGATGGGGAAAAAAGTAGAAACAGTGACAGATTTTATTTTCTTGGGTTCCAAAATCACTGAAGAATGTGATTGTAGGCATGAAATTAAAATATACTTGCTCCTAGGAGCAAACATCAGTTCAGTTCAGTTCAGTCGCTTAGTCGTGTCCGACTCTTTGAGACCCAATGAATCGCAGCACGCCAGGCCTCCCTGTTCATCTCCATCTCCCGGAGTTCACTCAGACTCACGTCCATCGAGTCCGTAATGCCATCCAGCCATTTCATCCTCTGTCGTCCCCTTCTCCTCCTGCCCCCAATCCCTCCCAGCATCAGAGTCTTTTCCAATGAGTCAACTTGACCTTTGTTGGCAAAGTAATGTCTCTGCTTTTCAATATGCTATCTAGGTTGGTCATAACTTTCCTTCCAAGGAGTAAGCATCTTTTAATTTCATGGCTGCAGTGACCATCTGCAGTGATTTTGGAGCCCAAAAAAATAAAGTCTGACACTGTTTCCACTGTTTCCCCATCTATTTCCCATGAAGTGATGGGACCGGATGCCATGATCTTCATTTTCTGAATGTTGAGCTTTAAGCCAACTTTTTCGCTCTCCTCTTTCACTTTCATCAAAAGGCTTTTTAGTTCCTCTTCACTTTCTGCCATAAGGGTGGTGTCATCTGCATATCTGAGGTTATTGATAGGAGCAAACATAGACAGTGTATTAAATAGCAGAGACATCACTTTTCTGACAAAGGTCGTTATAATCAAAGCTATGGTTTTTCCAGGAGTCATGTACAGATGGGAGTTGGCCCATAAAGAAGGCTAGCACTGAAGAATTGATGCTTTCAAACAGTGGTTCTGGAGAAAACTCTCGAGAGTTCCTTGGACTGCAAGGAGATCAAACCAGTCAATCCTAAAGGAAATCAACTCTGAATATTCATTGGAAGGACTGATACTGAAGATGAAGTTCCAATACTTTGGTGACCTGATGCAAAGACCCAACTCACTGGAAAAAAAAAACCCTGATGTTGAGAAAGATTGAGGGCAGCGGGAGAAGGAGGCGACAGAGGATGAGATGGCTGGATGGCATCACTACGTTAATGGACATGAGTTTGAGCAAACTCTGGGAAATAGTGAAAGACAAGGAAACCTGGTTTGTTGCAGTCCATGGAGTCTCAAAGAGTCAGGCATTACTTAGCAAGTGAACAACAATATGGGGAAGAATAAAGAGACCTTGTACCAGTGCAGGGATGCTCAGAATACATCACTTCCAGGGAAGAAAGTGTTTGTATTGGTAAGTGCAGCATAAAGGGAACCCTAAAAAGGGCATTTGGCTCAAAATTGGGAAGTAGGGATGAACACAAAGATGACTTCTGAAGAAAGCCATGTAACAAACAGCAAGATCAGCATGGGGGAAGGGTGACATCACAGAATGGTGAAGTAGGAAAGTCCAGGAATCAGTCCTTCCACTGAAGCAACCATGAAACTAGCAAAAAATGGACAGAATCACTTTCTTGAAACTCTCGAATCTAACTAGAAAAAAAGAACTCATAGCAACTAAGCAACTAAGAGAGTGCTTCAAAATAAAATGGACTGCTATCAAAACAAACAGCCCACTCAAAAAATGGACTGAAGAGTGGAATAGACATTTCTCCAAAGAGGACATACAAATGGTGAACAGGCACAGGAACAGATGCTCAACATTGTTGGTTATTAGAGAAATGCAAATCCGAACTACAAGGAGATATCACCTCATATTTGTCAGGATGGCCATCATCAAAAAATCCACAAACAACAAATGCTGGAGAGGGTGTGAAGAGAAGAGAATCATTCTACGCTGTTGGTCAGAAAGTACATTGTTACAGTCACTACAGACAACAGTATGGAGGTTCCTTAAAAATCTAAAAATAGAGCTAACATATAACTCAGCAATCCCATGCCAGGGCATATATCCAGAGAAAAACATTATCTGCAAAGATATATGCACCACAATGGTCATTGCATCACTCTTAATGGCAGTCCACTCCAGGACGCTTGCCTGGAAAATTCCATAGGTGGAGGAGCATGGTAAGCTACAGTTCATGGGATCTCAAAGAGTTGGACACGACTGGACAACTTCACTGAACTTCATTTACAATAGCAAAGACATGGAAGCAACCTAAATGCCTATTGACAGAGGAATGGATAAAGAAGATGTGGTATATATATACAATGGAATATTACTCAGCCATTAAAAAGAATGAAATAATATCAGTTGCAGTGCCATGCATGAACCTAGAAAGTGCCATATTGAGTAAAGTAAGTCAGACAGAGAAGGAAAAATATTGTATGACATCTCTTATATGTAGAATCTAAAAAGAAATGATACAAATATGAACTTACAAAGCAGAAAGAGACTCGCAGACTTAGAAAATGAACTTATGGTTGCCAGCGGAAGGGATAGTTAGGGCCTTTGGGAAGGTCATGTACACTCTGCTATATTTAAAATAGACAACCAACAAGGACCTCTTGTTTTGCACATGGAACTCTGCTCAATGTCATGTGGCAGACTGGATGGGAGGGGGTGGGGGAGAATGGATATATGTTTATTTATGGCCGAGTCCCTTTACTGTTTACCTGAAACTACCACAACATTGTTAATCAGCTATACACCAATACAAAATAAAAGTTCAAAGTTTGGGAAAAAAATAAAATAGACTGCTAAATTTCAGTAAAAAGGCATTGCTAAATCTCAAGCCTCAAGAAATTTTAAATGATCATAATCAGACAATGCATCTCCTCTGACCAAAACAAAATAAAACTGGAAATTAGTGTCAGAAGGAAAACCTGAAATTTCACAAATATGTGGAAACTAAATCACACACTCTTATATGACCAAGAGATTAAAGAAGAAATCACTAGGGAAATTAGAAAATAATTAGATAAAAAAATAAAAATGCAACATGCAAAATTATAACCACCAATGTCTATCTTAAAAGAGAATATCTCAAATCAATAACTTAATGTTAAACTTTAAGAAACTAGAAAAAGAAGAGGAAATCAAAACCAAAGTTAGCAAAGGGAAGAAACCAATAATGACTGGAGTGGGGATAAGCAAAATTTTAGCTTTAGTTCACTCTTCTTTTTCTAGTTCCTTAAGGCATAGAGTTAAGTTTTTGATTTAAATCTTTATTCTCCCAGCAGTGGGGAGTGAGGCATGGGATAGTCTCTCCCTCTGAGCTTCTGGAAAGAATCAATTCTTCTGACACCTCGGCCTCAGATTTCCAGCCTACTGAACTGTGAGGAAACATTTCTGTTGTTTTAAATCATTTCATTTGTGGTGATATGCTCTGGTAGCCCTAAAAAACTAATTTCTATACCAACAAATTAGATAACTTTGATGAAATGGACAAATTCCTAGAAACATACAACCTACAGAACTGAATCAAGAAAAAACAGGAAATATGGAAGAAATCTATATCAAGTAAAGAATTGAAATAGTAAACAAAGACTCCAAACAAAGAAATATCCTGAACCAGATGGCTTCACTGGTTAATTCAACCAAACATTTAAAGAAAATTTAGCAAATATCCTTCTTAAGCTTATTCTGAAAATAGAAAGTGAGGGAATACTTTCTAACTAATTCACAGAGACTAGCATTACCTGATATCAAAGCCAGACAGACATAATAAGGAAAGGAGAGTATAGAGCAGTACACTTTTTAAATGTAGTTTTAAAATCCTCAACAAAACACTAGTAAACTGAATCTGTATTAAAAATATTATAAACCATGTCCAAGTGGAATTTATCCCAGGAATGTGAGGGAAGTTCATCAAAAGAAAATCAATCAATATAATATACCATATTCATAGAATAAAGGAAAAAATACATGCAGTCACTTCAATTGACGCAAAAGCAGCTTTTGACAAAGTTCACCACTCTTCCATGATAATACTTCCAGAAAACTAGGAATATAGGGAACTTCCTAAACATGATCAAGGGGATTTATAAAAATCCACAGCTGACATCATCAGCTTGATGGTGAAATATTGAAAGATTTCTCCCTAAGATCAGGGACAAGACAAGGAGGCCTGTTTTGGCCTCTGCTATTCAAGACAGCACTGTAAATTCTAGCTAGAGTCACTAGGCAAGACAAAGAAATAAAAAGTATCCAAATTGAAAAAGCAGAATTAAAACTATCTTTATTCACAGATGACAAGATCCTATAAACAGGAAACCCCAATAATTTACAAAAACAGCTACTAGAGCTAATAAATGAATTCACAGAGTACAAGATCAATATGTAAACATCCAGTAAGTTTTTATACACTAGCAATGAGCAATCTGAAAAGAAAATTAAGAAAATTCCATTTACAATACTATTCAAAAGAATAAAATACCTAGGTATAAATTTAACCAAGGAAGTGGCAGAATTTTACACTTGAAAACTATAAAGCATTGCTGAAAGAAATTAAAAAAGCCCTAAACATAAGGAAAGATATCCTGTGTTCATGTATTGGAAGCAAAGTTGTTAGGTGGGCATACTACTCAAAGTAAACTACATAATCTCTGCAAAACTTACCAAAACCCCAACAGTTTTCCTTGAAAAAATGGAAAAACCAATCCTCAAGCTCTTTCAGAATTACAAGGAACCCATATAGCCAAAATAATTGTGAAAAAATGGAACAGATTTGGGGCACCCATGGTTTCTGATTTAAAAACTTGCTGTAACTTACTACAAAGCTAAAGTAACCAAAACATTGTGGTACTGTATTCAGCAGCCAGACTCCTTCATATTCATTCAAATGAGATTTAAAGCAGGTTCTGGAAGAGGTATTTGCACTTCATGTTAATAGCGGCAGCATTATTCACAATAACCAAGAGGGGAAAGCAAACTAAACGTCCATGAACAAATGAACAGATAAAGAAAATGAGGTGTATTTATGCAGTGAAATATTATTCAACCTTAAAAAAAGAAGGAAACCCTGCAATACACAACAACATAGATGATCCTTGACAACATTATGCTGAGTGAAATAAACCAGGCACAAGGACAAATGCTCATGGTTACACTTACATGAAATATCTAAAATAGTCAAATTCATAACAGCAGGAAACAGGACCGTGGTTGTCGGGGGCTGACAGGGAGAGGGAAAAGGAGCGTAACTGTTCAATGGATATAGAGTTTCAATCAGGCAAGATGAAAAAGTTCTAGGGATCTGCTACGCAACAATGTCACCCACTTAACAACACTGCATTTAAAAGCTGAAAAGAATAGACCTTTTTTTTTTTTTTTAACCACAATAATAATATCAATAATAAGAAAAAGAATACCATGATACTGGCATAAGGATAGACCTATTGATCAGTGAAACTGAATTGTAAGCTAAACACATACACTCATGGCCGACTGATTTTCACAAGGGTGGGAAATCATTCAAGAGGGAAATAACACTCTTCAACAAATTAGGACAGCTGGGTATGTTCCTGCAAACAAGGTTAGACTTTACCTCATACCATGCACAGAATTTCTCAAAATGGATCCAGTGACCCATATATGAGCAGAAATATATAAACTCTTGGAAGAAAACATATAGGGTCTTCATGACTTGGAATTTAGCAACACTCTTAGATATGACACCAAATGGAGAAAAAATGGAATTTGTTAAAATGATGCTTTTGTGCATCAAAGGACATTATCAACAAAGTGAAAAGATACTCTACAAATGGGAGAAAATATATGTAAATCATAGATCTGATGAGTCAAGTATCCAGAATATATGTACAGAACTCTTACAACACAACAGCAAGAAGACAAACAACTCAATTAAAAATTTGGAAAAGGAAATTGGCAAAGGACTTGAATAGATGTTTGTCCAAAGAAGATATGCAAATGGCTAACAAGCTCATAAAAGATGTTCAACATCATTCATTGCTAACAAATGAATTCAAATCAAAATGAGGTATCACTCAGACCTGTAGGATGACTATAACAAAAGAGACAGACAGTAACAAGTGTTGATGTGGATACAGAGAATTTGGAATCATTAAACATAGCTGATGGGAATGTACAATAATAGCCATTTTAGAAAAACAGAACTACTACATGAACCAGCAATTCTATTCCTGGTTATACGCTGCAAAATGAAAGAGAAATGAAAATATATACCATGCAAAACTTGCACATAAATGTTTATAGAAGCATCATTCATAATAGGCAAAGCCTGGAAACAATCCACATGTTGATCAATGGATGGATGGATGGATGAACTAAATCCATAAAATGAAATGTTGTTCATCAATTAAAAGAAATGAAATTCTGATACATGCTGCATCATGAATAAACTTTGAAACGATATTATGCTGCAAGACTGAAGCCAGTCATAGATGACTTTGTATTATGATTCCATTTATATACCAAATGCCCCACATAGGCAAATCCATAGAGACAGAAAGTAGGTTAGTGATTGTCAGGCGCTGGGGTGAGGGAGTGGGAGAAGCAGATATGCAGAACAGAGAGTGACTGCTAATAGGTACACATATTCTGTGTGATAAAATGTTCTAAAATTTCATTTCAGAGATAAAAGTACCTTTAACAAATAAATTCTTACTACCATATTTGTAAGTTTTAAAGGAAATTACAGAGTTTAGACATTGTTTTTTTATCACTAACGGGAAGCTTAATTTAGTCATGTGGTTTAATATTATCCTTGAATTACAGATTCCAAAATTAGTTTGATATACGTGACCTGAATGATATTTTAATACTTTCTCTTGAGAAGTCACCTATTATTTCAACTATTGGTTAATGGTGGCTTGGCAGATATTAATTTTTGAGTGTACAAACAGAAAACCGTTTGTGCCTTTCAATTCAGCTTGAATGTTGATTACAATGTGTATGCTCCAAGAGTATCTCTGCCCATCGTGTACAACCAAGAAAGAACAAGAAAAAGGCAGTAAACAATTACAAACTGCAAGTCGGAGTCTGAAGGAAAAATGTTCTCTATCTGGATGACAAATGTTTATAACATTTCTGTGATAAAAAAAAAAAAATCAACCTATTTTTAACAATGTAATTTACTTATTAAGTAGAAGCCTCCCCAGAAAAGCATGAAGCATATGAAGCATTTGCAAGTCATGAAATGATGATGGAATTTGCTGGGTCTTGGTAAAAAGAAATAGATATAATTTGCATACCTAATAACCATAACTGCAGAATTTCCAAAGTCAAGTTTAAGTATCATCAGTGCTGTGGGGAAGTAAGGTGAGTTAAGGTCTATATCAGTTCCTGCCAGCCTTGTTAGTCCTCATCAGATTATGTCATAAACTCAATGTTACCTAGATCCACTTTCTATATTTAATTTTATGTCTTAAAACATAAAACTGCCAGAGAAGTTAGTAAATGTATGTTATTATTCACTTTGGAATAGCTCCAAATAGCACTTAAGTGAATCACACACACACATACACACACACACAAATGAATATTTTTCACCCATTAGAATAAACCAGCTCTTTCTACTGGTTAAATACATACTTCAGAGGGCTTTCTAATGTGTTTACCCGGTAGGACACGACATCATTTTAATTTTATCTTGCTCTATCATCCTGAGGTCTTGGTGATATTGTCTTTGATTTGGGCATTCTGCTTGACATTCCAAACTTTACCCAAATGTAAAATTTCCAAACATGAACATGAAATGCAAAACAAGATCCTTAAGTGCTTCCTCAGGTAATGGTTGTCTTCCTAAGAAATTACAGCTTAAATATTACTTCACTTAGAAGCAATGTTTTAGTGGTGACTTTAAATATGAGTCATGGCTGTGAGAATCCACTTTGGTAAAAGCTATGAATTTCCAGCCTCTGTATCATGGAACTAATATATTTCTAATGTATCTGCTCTGGAATACACACAATCTGGTTTTAAAGTAAAGGGATGTGGCATTTTCAAGAATGTAAAACCAAATCAATCATTCTCTCAGGAACATGCACAACTTTAAATGCCTAATACAAGGAGCTGGCATATGGTGGGAGGTGAGTAATATTAAAATATGTCCCATACACATAGGAATAGAGACAAACACCATATTGTGGTGTTTTGGTAGTTTTTGATACACAACACATGGATATGGAACTTGTGTTAATATTATGTCATCTATTTATCTATCTTTCTACCTATTAATAGTTCTCTATGACCAGCAATATACCTTCTTTCTAGTAGAATCGATGTTACCTAGTTTATGGAATGGGCTTCCCTGGTGGCTCAGATGGTAAAAAGAATCTGCCTTCAATGTAGGAGATCTGGGTTCAATCTCTGGGTCAAGAGGATCCCATGGAAAAGAGAACAGCTACCCACTCCAGTAGTCTTTCCTGGGAAATCCCATGGACAGAGGAGCCTGGAGGGCTACAGTCATGGGGTTGCATAGAGTCAGACACAACTGAGTGATTGAATGAAAATAGTCTTATAGGGCTTCCCTGGTGGCTCAGATGGTAAAGAAGACTATGCCTCAGTGTAGGAGATCCGAGTTCAGACCCTGGGTCAGGTAGATCCCGTAGAGAAGGAAATGGCAACCCACTCCAGTGTTCTTGCCTGGAGAATTCCATGGACAAAGGAGTTTACGGATAATACAGTTGTTAGCACACAAAGAAATTCACATTAGTCACTCTAATTCCTGATGAGCCCTACATGAGAATTCCCCTGGCTCAAAACACTGGTGTTTCCATGGAAAATTTCTATCCTTCACTTCATCCTGCAAAGTAACAGCCCACATTTTATTAGAAAAAGTCTTAACAAGGAAGAAAAAAACAAACAGCAGTATCAGTTTTGGAGAGATTACACAACACAAGTTTGGCCATGTTCTCATCAGTTGGCTGATAGTTGAGCCATGGACTGTCATCAACAAAGAAGAGAACATCACTTGGAAATTCCTATGGGCATGGGGAAATTTAATTGGGAGGAAGTGTCCCAAGATTGGCCAGTGGTGACTTTAACCTTCAAAATAATAATAATAAAAGAGAGAGAAAAACAGCTAAGATGATGGTCTTTGAAACTGAAAAAAGACAGTGGTACATTAAGGAAAAGAGTTCTCTTCAATTCCTCCAGTACTAATAGAATGGAAGGCTAGTCATTCTTTCAGTTTAAGCAATAAATATTTAACAACCATCACCACGTGCTGATACTGCTCGTGGTGCTATAAGGAAAACAAATGATACATTTCAAAGTTACCGGGAAGCAAGATCCACAGTTGAGGAAAGGCAGGTGAGAAGTGACTGGGTCTCCAGTGACTGGCCAAGAAGTGGAGCTCACGAAAAACGTGATTTCACCTAAGAGAGGCCAGAGGGCAGCTGACCACTGAAACATGTATACTGTCAGGTAAGAAACGAATTGCCAGTCTATGTTCGATACAGGATACAGGATGCCTGGGGCTGGTGCACGGGGATGATCCAGAGAGATGATATGGGGTGGGAGGGCGGAGGGGGTTCAGGATTGGGAACTCATGTACACCCGTGGCTGATTCATGTCAATGTATGGCAAAACCAATACGGTATTGTAAAGCCAAATAAAGGAAAAATTAAAAAAACAAAACAAACAAACTTATAAAACCATCAAAAAAAAAAAAAAAAGAAAAGAAAAGAAATTCCCAGCGAATAGGAAAAGAAGGTCAAAATGGAATATCAGGATCATGGGGAATCCAGCGACCTTGGATTACTCACTTGCTTAATGTCTGTTGTTTTTATCTTAAGTAAACATCTTCTATGTGCAACTTGGTAAGAGTCTACACAGGATTACTGGGCATATCATGGCTTTCAGCACTTTAGATATTTCCCCAGAGTTCTGGGGATGGGTGAGGGAGAGGAAAATACACCAACAAAAGCAAAATTCTGTGAAGTATGGGAGAATTTGTAGGAGAGTAATATAAAATTAATACTTCTAATTTTCTCATGTCAAGGCAGTTTAAAAGTTTGTTCCTCCAAATAATGCAGAATCACTTGAGAAATTCTTTGGTCTCAAAAGAGGTTGACTTTGAAGGATGAAGCTAATGTGTAAGTTATGGCATATTTGATATAGAAATAAGCACTTTTATTTTATAGTGATTAAAGAATAATGAAATGTAAGGAGAAATGACTAAGTTTTTTCTAAACATGTCATCCAACAGTACTATATACAATTTTTCCCCCGAAGAGGCCCTTCCAATTCTACAGCTCTGATGTGCCTGTCGTTAGGTAAAAAGAAAGATACTTTTAAGTTGAGAAGTGCTTCATTGCATATCTTGATAGTTTATCAATAAATATATGTGATTACTAAACTGGTGATGTTATACACATTTTGAAAACTTCAGTACCATTTCTGAGTGATTAAAATATGAGGCTATTATTCACTTCTATTGTAGTCACTGAGGCCTTATCAAAGGGTATATGTTCCATAATACCATTTTCTTATGAAAAATGCTATTAGATTCATGCTATTTCGATTCACAGTGCAAATTCCAGAAATATCATGCACCATTAATTGGCATATTTTAAAAGAATTTTATAAAACCACTGATTAAGTTTAGGTCAAAATTGAAATTAAAATTTTAAATACAATATAAGCTCTAGAGAATATGTCTCACATTGTCCTAAGCCCTGTACATAACTAAAAAATGTAACTTATGAATATTCCCAAGGAGTCTTCTGCACTTAAATGCTAATGCTATATAGTTTTCATGTTACCGTAAACACACTTCATCTAACAACAAAATCGATTAGCTTAAATATGCTGTGGAAGGGCTAATACCTTAAGAAGTATTCCTCCAACCACACAGGTGGATTAAACTAGTATTAAACTAGTATGTTATACTACTGGTATTACTGGTTATACTACTGGTATATACTGGTATTAAACTGCTGTTGCTGCTGCTGCTGCTAAGTCGCATCAGTCGTGTCCGACTCTGTGCGACCCCATAGACGGAAGCCCACCAGGCTCCTCTGTCCCTGGGATTCTCCAGGCAAGAACACTGGAGTGGGTTGCCATTTCCTTCTCCAATGCATGAAGGTGAAAAGTGAAAGTGAACTCGCTAAGTCGTGTCCGACTCTTAGCGACTCCATGGACTGTAGCCTACGAGGCTCCTCCGTCCATGGGATTTCCCAGGCAAGAGTACTTGAGTGGTATTAAACTAGTATGTTATAAAGCACACCTTTTAGGGCATTGTATTAACTTTGGCAACTTGATAGAATTAATTCAGCTTCTAGAGGCATCCTACTGTGTTAATAGGGAAAAACTTGAGCATAGGTAAAAACTGGATTTTGCAGTATCTTTTGGAGGTCACTCTCATTACCGTTGCCCTTCTGGTGTTAATATGTTTAAAACAGAGGAATATTAAATGTGCTTGTAATACTTAGGAAGAACAATTAAATGAATTTTTAAGTCCTTCTTGAATGAAGTTTGAAGATGTCCTTTCTAAATTTTTACTAGCATTCACATTTTAAACGTTTTTCTCTCAGATTTCATCAGAAGAGTCCTGTTAGCATATTGTGTTTGAATAACAGAAAACATTTTCTCTTATAATATGCATAGATGATTTGACCTTGAATTTGTGTTTGTCTTTGCAGGCCATGAAGATATTTTAAATGATTCAAATACTGTCTGTTTATTGTGTGACCAGGAAAATGAATTGAGAGGGCTATAATCTACAGAGCTTTATTTCTCATGAAAATTTCTATCAAAATATACAATACCAACTAAAATGGCAATGTCGACTGAACTTATCCTTTATGTCACGAATGTGTGGGTAACAGGTGCTGAACTCTAGTTATCAATGTCAATGTCATGTAGGCCTAGATGGAGAAAAATGGTACCTTCTGCTCCATCACCCTTCACTGAACATAAATGACTCTCAGGACAGTCTTCCTGAGCTCCAGGTCCATTCTCTACCCAGAGACAACAGATCTCGGATCACCATCTGGGTTCCATATATAAACATATAGTTTTTGTTCCCCTATCCTCTAGACCTTAAGTAGGACTCACGAACCTTTTCCAAAAGACACTTGAGCAGAGATGGTTTTATGTGAATCCATTTCCACAGCTTCATCCCCAAAATGTATTCTTTCCTAGAACAGATCTGCAAGACTGAGTCTATGGTCAAGGTCATCTCTTTCACCATTTACTTCTCATCAGTGATTAAAAAGTGACATAGTTCTCTACCATCCCTGAGGGTAATATGCATAGCACCACAGTCTAAGTTATTGGGATATGGTGCTAGGAACAATTCAAAATGTTATTATCCAGGTAGAGAAATAAATTATTCAGTGTCTGGGTAACGTATCATTTACAAGCAGGTAGTTGTTCTTTTTTTTTTTTTTTTTGCTTTCAAGAGAATTGAAAGAGGACCTAATCAAACTTTCAGTTGCTAGATTATTAAAAATAAGCTTTGAAGACAGCTACTGTGCCATTTTTTGGCCTATAGCTTGGAAGAAGTTCAAAGAAGTGAATGACTTTCCTCTAGCAACATTCCTTTTATTTTTCACTAAACATTTGTTTGGATAATGTTCTTAATATCTAATCCTTAACAATGAAAAACGTGGAATTGATGCAGAATTACACTTATAAACATGTTGCTGTTCAGTCACTAAGTCATGTCCGACTCTTTGCAACCCCATGAACTGCAGCACACAAGGCTTCCCTGTCCTTCACTATCTCCAGGAGTTTGCTCAAACTCATATCCATTGAGTCAGTAATGCCATCCAATCATCTTATCCTCTGTTGCCCTTCTTCTCCTCTTGCCCTCCATCTTTCCCAGCATCAGGGTCTTTTCTAATGTGTCATCTCTTCGTATCAGGTGACCAAAGTATTGGAGCTTCAGCTTCAGCATCAGTCTGTACACACTGTTTTATATAAAACAGACAACAAGGACCTACCACATAGCACAGAGAACTCTGTTCAATGTTATTTGGAAGTCTGGATGGGAGGGGAGGTTGGGGGAGAATGGATATGTATATGTATGGCTGAGGCCCTTTGTTGTCCACTTGAAACTATTAATAGCACAACATTGTTAATCGGCTATACTCCAGTATAAAATAAAAAAGTTAAAAAACAAAAATAAATAATTTATCCAAAGTAGTATGAACCAGTGGCTGGGGGGATCTCACCCATTTCACTAAAGAAAGAATTTGTAATAAAATTTTACTTTTCAACTTTAATTATCAAAGAACATAAGATATTTGTGTGGTTTTGATGAATTTAATACCAACAATAGTTATAGTATTAACTCAATCCAGAAGATAATGTTAGCACTTGGAGCCTTATGGCCATGGAAATTCAAAGAAAATTAATTTCACTATGTATATGCATTTGCCACAGAAATGATAGGGTTGTTATTAAATTTTTAAGATATAAAAATGCACTATATTAGCATAAATTTATGTGGAGAAATTAGAATGAAAATACAAGTTCAGGAGAAAGAAAAACAACTGTGAAAGAAAACTTGTTTTGTCCTTTTAAATGGATACTAATGAATTACATTAGTATAATGAGATATTTAGATTTTTATTTAAACGAGTACTGCAATGTTTTATCCGGTCAATATTTACAACATGGCAGAAATTACACTCTTTGCTATTTTTTGAACTTTATAAATCTATTTTTTAAATATTTCAGCTAGCTAAAAATAATTGTGACCCTATATAAGCAGAACATACAATTCTTTTAAAATTAATTTAGGGAAGACACAAGCAAAGAAGTGTGAAGACAACTGTATGGAATATCTCCACCTCTAATCCTGTTTTTGATTTGTGTGAGCATAAAGGTCAAAATAACTGAGGGCTTCTAGGGGTGGAGGAGGAGTGTACATGTGTGAGTATACCTAGTGAGATGTGAAAAAAATGTACTCTGCTTTAGAAAGATGATTCTTGTTACAGTGTGGTGAGCTGAACAAAGAAGCAAGGAATCAGATGCTGCTATCATTTATCAGACGGCAGAAAAATATTTTTACATTTTGGAATATATGTGGACAATGGTATAAATTGAGCCCAGAAAAATAAAAATAGGTGCTTTGCATCATCAATATATTTTCTTTCTTCCTCTTTTTTTTAAAAGTTACTTTAAGCTTAAGTATATAAATTTTTTCTTTAACAAATATAAGTTAGAGGAACATATAGAGACAAAAAACAATGTCCCTTTAAACATTTAAGAAAACTTTATACATAAGTTGGCTCCCTCAGTGGCTAAGCGGCAAGAATCCACCTGCAATGCAGGAGATGTAGTTTCGATCCCTGGGTTGGGAGGATCCCCTGGAGGAGGGCATCACAACCCATTCTAATATTCTTGCCTGCGAAATCCTGTGCACAGAGGAGCCTGGAGGGCTACAGTCCATAGGCTTGCAAAGAGTTGGACAGGATCGAAATAACTGAGCACACACTCACACACACACACATACATGTTACTGGCATCATGTATAAGTGGACTCCATGATGAAAAGGAAGTTAGCACTCTTAATGGGCTAAAAGTTCTGTGTCTCAAGGACTTAAACATGCTGACAAGCCACTAAGGCTCAATGTAACAGCAGTGGAAATTATTTCATCGATTAAAAAACACAAAATCAAAACTCTTCTAACAAGACTTGAAGAGGGAAAAGAATGACAAAGACCAAACATCACATAATTTCCAATTAAAGGCAGTAGGAATAGAGGAGGGGCCAGTGAGACTCATAAAGAAGGACCGAGAGCATCAGTTGGACTACTTCTCTCTGTGTAGCCTTCAAAGTCCTCTCTGCGGTCAGCAACTGCAGTCATGTCACATGAAGGCAGAATGCAAAGACATCACTTAAGCAACAGCTATAAAGATCCATGTGTTGACTGTCCATCTCCCCCAGGGAATGTTAGCTCCAAAGAGAACAGGGAATCCTGAGCCGTGTTCACTTTTCATTGTTGTGCACCTCTAAGGCCTTGAAACTGCCTAACAACAGTCGGGGATAAACCAACATATGTTGACTCACTGGATGAATGAGTGTTTGAATAAAGGAATGAATGAATGGCCACCATGTACACTATCATGAATCATGAAGCCAAAGGAGGAACTGCAAGAAAAGTGTGGCCACTGGTGTAAATGCTGAGGGTGACTGGATCTAGGACTTAGAAGCCCATCTGGGTGATTTTTAAGTTAATACTGGAGGATTATTTGTTCAAAAGTTGATTCATTTTTTTTAATTTCTTTAAAAATTTTTATTTATTTTATATATTTATATTTATTTTTGGCCGTGCTGGGTCTTCATTGCCGCCTGGGCTACTCTCTAATTTCGATGTGCGGGCTTCTCATTCCAGTGGCTTCTCCTGTTGTGGAACTCACGCTCTAGGGCACACGGGTTCAATAGTTGCTACTCTCCATCTCTAGAGCACAGGCTCAGAGGTTGTGGTGCATGGGTTTAGTTACTCTGTGGCATGTGGGATCTTCCTGGACCAGGGATAGAACCCATGTCTCCTGAATCAGCAGGCAGATTCTTTATCACAGAGCCACCAGGTAAGCCTCCAAAAGTTGATTTTCAAACAAGGAAATAACTTAGGGACTAGAGAGGTACTTAAGATTCAAAAAAGATATTTTGTTTATTTTTCCAGAAATTAGAAGACATGAGCATGAACATTTCTCATGCCAACATGAATAATAAATCAAATTGTAGACACAATCCAAAATAGTAATAGCTTTTTATGTAGTACTTTGCAGATTCCAAAATACTTGAATTCATGTGATCTAATTTGAAACTTGCAATGAACCCTTAAGATTCCCAGTTTATCTCTGGAAATGGAAAGAAGAAAGGCCAGATATCTTGTCCAAAGTCTTGCAACTAGGAAAAAATGGGCAGACTAGAAGAAATCTCCAGGTTTATACCTATTTCCAAGGCAGCACTATGAGAATACATTCAGAGCAACTACATGTTTGTTTTTGAGGAGCGAATGACATGGGTTAATTTAATGGGGACTCTGTTTTAAAGTGCCAGCTTTGTGTATGGTAAAAATGTTCAAACGCTGAAATTTGGTGCTGTCATGTTCATTTACTGTAGCTATTAACTAGAGCCAAACAAACAAGTGGGTGGTTAATAGCCTTTTTACCCTTAGGAAAGAAAGAATTTCAATATCATTTGCATTTCTAAATCAAAGCACCTCAGCACAATATGCCTTAAAAAAAAAAAAAAAGCAGAGGGTATTGAAGATTATTGAAAAAAACAGATCTAATTTAGACACTTATCAGAAATAAATTATGTTCTCAGAAAGTGTTTATTTTAAGAAGATATACAGTTTTCCTTTAGAAAAGACATCAGAAAAGCCAGACATAGATAAGTTCGATAGAATGGATTGAGAGTAAAATAATAAAACAGTCTAATCTTCTAGAGCTCATTTTCCTAACTGCATATTTTGCGGAACACTTGATGCAAAAAAAGAGACTAAAGGAATTCCAGATGATGAAATTGAGTCCTGGGAATGAAATGGCTTGTTTATATCTTGTGACTGATTAGTTACTTCTACAACTAGGAAAAGAGCCCTCATTTCCTGGTCTATTTTTTCTTCAGACAGTGTTACTAAGTCCAAGTTACCAAACTTGCAAAGAGTCAGCTCATGGTGATTCTGGTACTGTACCTTTTAGAGCAGAGAGTCCTTTAACAACTTGGTCAAGTAATTAGATTGGATGATAAGCCAATAAGATAAGAAAAGTCTGTATTTCCAAGAGGCTGCTATTTTATACAGGTCTTCACAAAACTCCCCACAAGACTTATCAAGGAAGCCTGAAATGACCTTTGTAAACTATTGTGCCAATGTTGACATATTAAAATGCAAGCCAACTGGGACATAATTCCATGAATTATGTAAATGAAGTGAAGCATATGTATTTAGAACAATCCAAATAAAAATCAATTTTATCTTGAAATTCCAAAGTCATTTCCCATGCCTCCTTAAATTCCAAATCAATTTTACCTTCTAATTGCACTCAAATAGTTGTTTGTGCGCTGTCCATGAAATTTTACAGACAAGAACACTGGAGTGGGTTGCCTTTTCCTACTCCAAGGGATCTTCCAACCCAGGGATCAAACCTGCATCTCTTGCATGTCCTGCATTGGCAGGGGGTTCTTTATCACTAGGGCCACCTGGGAGTCCAGTTTCTAATACATATTCAGACTTAAAGGCCTACAGAACACCACGCATTGTATCAAACCTTAAGCTTGATTTTGATATTACTGATTTTTGCATTTTACTTTGTGACACAGTAAGAAGTCAATTATACATAATTTTACATAAAGAGTTTTCAGTTAAAAACTTGACTTCAGGTCTTATTTATTGATAAGCCCAGTGAGTAGTGCAGTAAATTATTTTGAAAACAAAAGTATTAAAAAATCTGTCATTTGGTCATTATAAGTTTGTGCTCTTTGATATAAAAAAGAAAGTTTATGTTCAATTAAAATATCTACATTCTCTCATATAAATATTTCAAGTGCTATTTGTCAGTCCACCAGAAATGGACATGAGGTGGAGGTGCTGGAGCGAAAGAGTACCTCCCTGGGCTATCCCACTGCAAGTCAACTTCGTAACACGTGCGTCAGTAAGTCAGTCATTAATGCTGCCTGTTTAGTGTCTCACGTCCTTGTCTCAATTATCTGACATGACTTGAAGTACAAATAAGAGAAAAATGTGCAAATGATATTTTGGCCTTCGCTGCATTCAGTTCAGTCACTCAGCTGTGTCTGACTCTTTGCGACCCCATGGATTGTGGCACGCCAGGCTTCCCTGTCTATCACCAACTCCCCAAGCTTACTCAGGCTCATGACCATCAAGTCGGTGATGCCATCCAACCATCTCATCCTCTGTTGTCCCCTTCTCCTCCTGCCTTCAATCTTTCCCAGAATCAGGGTCTTTTCAAATGAGTCAGTTCTTTGCATCAGGTGGCCAAAGTATTGGAGTTTCAGCTTCAGCATCAATCCTTCTACGCAGGACTGACTTCCTTTAGGATGGACTGGTTGGATCTCCTTGCAGTCCAAGGGACTCTCAAGAGTCTTCTCCAACACCACAGTTCAAAAGCATCAATTCTTCGGTGCTCAGCTTTTTTTTATAGTCCAACTCTCACATCCGTACATGACTACTGGAAAAACTATAGCTTTGACTAGACAGACCTTTGCTGGCAAAGCAATGTCTCTGCTTTTTAATATGTTGTCTAGGTTGATCATAGCTTTTCTTTCAAGGAGCTGCATTAATACATGTTAAATTTACCTATGCTATAGATACAAATTTCCTCTCCAAAGCAACATTCACTATAGATGAGGGGTCCATCTATTACAAAGTGACATGGAGGAAAATCAAGATTACTCTATGTAAATACTGGAATATTTAATGCAGTTTTGCTGATGACGTGCAAAGCTATGTGTAAGAAACTGATCCTAGACACTATTTCATTTATTCTACTTAACACACTAATACAGGGCACTTTCCTGGCAATCCAGTGGTTAAGACTTTGCCTTCCATCACATGGGGTGCAGGTTTGATCCCTGGTCAGGGAGCCAAGATTCCATACGCTTTGTGCCCAAAAAAAAAAAAACCAAAACATAAAATAGAAGTAATATGATAACAAAATTCAATAAAGACATTTAAAATAACCCACATTAAGAAGCAGATAAGCAAAATAGCCCATTAATCAGTTTATATCCTTGACTGTGTACTACTAGTAGTAAATTGTATTCTTTGATTCCTAGAGTAGGCCAGAGCTAAGATATACAAATCTGACATATTTTCAGGCTTCCAAATGAGGCTTCCAGAGAAAGCCATGCAGTGCTCCTGTTGAAGCATCTGAATTTGGAGTCACAGGAAGGGATAATTACAATGACGAAAATATCTATGATCTTTCAGAACTGACTTAACTTTTCTTCTATACTCTACCTGTCCATTCAACAGTGAAATGGATTGTGCATCTTGCCTCCACTTTCTTCTTAATACCATATCACCTTTTTTTGAGTGTCAAGGAAGTTTCAGTTAAATAGTGTTGTAGCCTGTATGATGGTACACTGAACACCTAACAAACAAAAGATAATAAAATTCCTACTTGTTGACTTAACAAAAAATAGTCTTACTTTCACTTGTGTCTCTTTTAAGGAGATAAACTAAAATGATATTTCCATCTTCTTGCTTATCCCCATCAAAGAGACACAGTCCATTTCTCTCACCCCTCTCTCTAATGACTTACTGAAAGCAACATTCCTCGTTGTAATGTCGACTCTTCTTCCTCTATTCTGACTGAGCCTTATTGATGCAGTTGTCATGTTCCAACAGCGTAAGTCACTCTTGCAGCAGATTTACAATGTTCCAACTTTTTAAAGTTCTTAAACTTATAATTAGACTATGTGCTCAATTTTTACACAAATAGTTCAGCGTCTAAGTTTCTGCCTAAATACACCTTTGACACACTGCTTTCTTGGCAGGTTCCAATTATACTTTATTGATGGAAGTTGCCAACATTGGAGAAAGCACACACGACTTTCTTTGCTGTGACTCATTATTGACCACGGTTGACAGCCTTGGAAAAGGAGCATGTGGCTTAGTGAGCTGTGGCTTCAGACTAGATTTTGTTCACAGCTAGATGTGAATTATTCACTTATCTTTGGTCGATTTTTACCTCTTTCAAGATGACTATATTATTGTTGATTTCTTTAACTGCCTGAATTGGAAACACTAGCAGGATCCTACGAAAAGTCCATTGAAAATGATTTTTCATTAGCGCTTTGCAAAGCCATTTAGGAAAAATTAAAGCTCTTTATAATTGCCCTTTCCCTTTATCAGGCTTCAGTAGGATATTTTCAGCCTAAATTGAGATAACTCAGGGTCAAACTCTACAAAGTACCTTTGAGATTCATGTGCCCATTCAAATCTTCCATTAGTTACAAAAAAAAAAAAATACAAAAATCTTTGCTGAACTTGTCTCTACATATTTTAAGACACTGAGAATTTATCCCTCTTCTGAATATATATGGAAATATGAAACTCATAATAAAGTATAGAATCCAGGGTTCTTCAACATTTTATGCCATCCTTCTCCTTGCTTTACATCACTACCCCAAGTGTGCTTCTATAATATATTGATAATTCATTTGTAAATTCTAGTAGATTAATTTCTAGAATAAATTGAGATGAATCTAGGTCAATATTGAAATAATATCATTCATAATTTCTGCCAATACATTTATCTGTTATATTCTTTCCCCAGCTACATGAGCAGTGAAAGTGAAAGTGAGAGTCGCTCAGTCGTGTCCAACGATTTGCCACCTTGTGGAGTGGAGCCCACCAGGCTCCTCTGTCTATGGAATTCTCCAGGCAAGAATACTGGAGTGGGTAGCCATTCCCTTCTCCAGGATATCCTCCTGACCCGAGGATGGAACCTGGATCTCCTGCATTACAGGCTGATTCTATACCATCTGAGCCACCAAAGAAGTCCACATGATCAGCAGGTATAGGAGGGGGGAAAAAAACCACCCTATCGCTAACATGCTTTGACTCTTCTTCATGGTAAGACATTTCTGGAGAGCAAAGCTGACCAAGTTTCATGGAAGGATATTGATCAAGATGGCCTTAACATTGCCCTCAGCTTGATGAAGCTTTAGTTGGGCTTCTTCCTATTAATTTCCTGACCCCCTTTCCTTAGAACATTTAATTTTAGGAAATGTGGAATTGTAAATTCTTTGTCCCTTTGAAATGTAAATCTTCTTTTAGCCTCTTGACAGTTTTATATAGGCGAGGAATATCTTTCTGAAGGACCTGGGGGCCATTCCTTTGAAAAGTAATCACAAAGAAAGGAAGGGCTGCTGTCTCCCAGTCTCATGGATCGGCAAGAACCCCCACTTCATTAAGCACCAATGACTAAACACAACATGGCTTACTCAGATTGACCACCCCCCACTCCACCAGCCTCCTCTGGTAGTTTTCCAATAGCTCGCCTTAGTGCTTAAAAATTCTCCTGCATTTTGTTTCTGAGGTGTTGAGTTCAATTTCTCTCCCTACTGCAAGAGTTTTAAATAAAATTTTCCATGCCTGTTTAACTGCATCTGGTGCAATTTCTCTTTGACAATGTATTTAACTTACTAAACTCTAGTTTTGAATAAAATCATCTATTTTCACATTCAAATATATATAATATGCTACTTTTGAATCTGCCAATCTATTCTCATCCTGTTTATGTTTTTCTGGGGTTCTTTTCATTGTGTGCTCAAATGCACAACAATTTAGAGAATGGTATGGTATTTAGCTTGATCTGAATTAATATAGTCATGATTCTTTCTTTCTTTTTTGGTAACTTGTTTATTTTTATTGGAGTATTGTTGCTTTACAATGTTGTGCTAGTTTCCACTGTATAGCAAAATGCAGTCATCATTCTTACTCATTATAACTCTAACCCTAAGATGAACAAAAGCCTACATTTATATAGGAATTTAGCATATACATGACTTGACAAGACTGATTTTGAACAATTCTCTTTCAATTTATAAAAATAATCGGAAGGCATTGTGGAAGCTATTTGTAATTTAAAAAAACACAGCATTTTAAAGAAAAATAAAATACCTTGTTTCAATTATACATAGTGAAATGCAAGGTATAGAGTCAATGATGATTATAAAAATAATGCCACATAAGCCAGATATATGGTGTACTCTATGCTCAGCACTTAACGTTCATTCCTCATTTAATCCTCTTAATAATAACCTCTGAGGAAAGAATTTTTCAAATAAGGAAACTGAGGCTTAGAGAGTTCAAGTAACTTCCCCGAGGAGTTCAATAAATGTTGGATTGAATTGTAATGACTAAGATTGTCCTCCGGACACTAAATCAATTACTCTGCCTCTTTCTTCTTCCTAAACTGGGTTGTACGCCTGTTTTAGAGAGGTCCGAGACTCTTCTTCCATGTCCTTTCGGAGAAATGGCAGCACATACCTGAGGGAGACAAGCCCTCAGTATGGATTAGGACCTGGCATCCTATGAGACGGGCCGTGTGTGTCTCCTGGCAGCATCTCATAAGCCTGCCTCTCCCCTGCTCAGCTCAGTAAACCAGCTTTTGGTTTCTAGATATGCCCTGTGAACAGCTGCAGGGTCCCACCCTAGAAGACACTCTTTGGGACCCAGCCAAGTGATCCTTTGTAAAAACGTTTGGCAAATTGCTTTGAAATTCATTTTGCTGCAAAGTGCTATGTAAATGCAAAGTGATTATCTTTATTATGATAACTGAATTCATGTACCCTTTTAAGGTTTTACCCGGCCTGTTTTGTAGACATTTCATGATGCTACCCCATCATAAGCACCTCTCCTTAGTCTTGTCATTCTTAAACCCCTAGCCCCACCTTTCCAACTGTGAATAAAATTTATATCTGTGGAAAGACATCTCATTGCTATACACAGAAAGTATAGGAGATGTTCAAATAGAAATAAACATTTGTTAAATTCCTGATGGGAGTGCTAAACATTACCATGGCTTAATATGTAAAGATGACAGTGACACTGGCCTCATGGGATTTACGGCTTATGCTAACATACATAAATGAGTCCGTTCAATGAAATATATAAGGATAAACAGAACAACACATACATTAATGTGTAAACAGCTTGGAAAAGTGTTTTATTTTCAAAATATATTTGGCAAGCATAACTGAACACCAATTATTTGCCAGCTACTAGGACAACAGAGGATGAGATGGTTGGATGGCATCTCCAACTCAATGGGCATGAGTTTGGGTAGACTCCGGGATTTGGTGATAGACAGGGAGGCCTGGCGTGCTGCAGTCCATGGGGTCGCAGAAAGTCGGACACAACTGAGCAACTAAACTGAACTGAACTGAGGAATATAGTAGTGAGCAAAATGGGTAGAATCTCTGATTTCATGGACTTACTATCTAGGTGTCTAGTTGGGGGCTTTACAGAAGAGTTTGTAGGAGCTAATTTGTAGGAGAAAAGAGAGGGGTGTAGTATTGAAGAAAGGGGGACCTGATGGAGGAAAAGCATGGAGACAAGGAAGTACTGAATGGCCATACAATGATCATTATAGAAGTCTCCAATTTACAGAGTCCCAAAATTCTGGGAACCAAGTATAAATTGGACTCTTGGACAAGTTGCCAAATGAAGAAAAATCAAGATGATGGCTATTTTGTGAGAAAACTGAGTTCTATTGCCTTGCTGTTTAATATGTATCAATAATCTACAAAGGGACTTCCCTGGTGGCTCAGTGGTAAAGAATCTGCCTGCAACGCAGGAGACCTGGGTTTGATCCCTGGGTTGGGAGCATCCTCTGGAGGAGGAAATGGCAGGCAACCCACTCCAGTATTCTAGCCTGGAGAATCCCCATGGACAGAGGAGCTTGGCAGGCTACAGTCCATGTGTTCACAAAGCTTCGGACATGACTGAATTAGTAAGTACAGCACAGCACGGTGGATGTGCTGGAGTTGCCTTGTATAACCTTGCAGGAGACAGTGTTAAGTTTTGGGAAATCTGGTGAATGAGATGTTAAAAAATTAAATTATATAAACTTTAAATTACATCAAAATCAAAGAATAAATGGTCAAGACCCATCACCTCTGAATCTGTTTATTATGTTTTATTGTCATCTATGCTATTGAGATTATCCGCATCTGTTGCATCCATAGGGGTGCTGATTTGCACGACAGAAATCAGCAGACTCTATAGAGGAGGGTTTTGGTTGTTGCACAAAATTTCTGGCCACACATTTTACTTACAGAAATTGACTATAGCAAGTCACATGCCCATATCCAAAATTAACACAGCCAGAATACACTGGAGTCTGACACAGCACTAGAGATGGAAAGAGGAGGTGAAAGGAAGGGGAGGACTCATCATCATGCTCTCTCTAATTCTCCTGATTTTCCTTTATAAGCTTTGCTTCTCTTGTTGATAAAGCTGTAGTGCCTCTGCCGTCTACTTTCAAAATCACATGTGTATCAGCAACATTTAATGAATGCTTCTCCGATACAAAGCAAATACAGAAGCTTTTCTAACTCATTTTAATTATCACCTTTTTTCACTACTTTATTGACAAATCTTGTCTTTTTTGAATAAAGCCAATATATTACTCCTCTCTTCCTTCTGTAAAAGTCTTGAAATCTTGGTAGATTTCTGAACTTTAAACACAAACACACATGCATACACACACATTCAGAATCATCCATCTTTTTATGTTAGGGTGATAGAGGTAAAGACTTTCTTTCTTTGTGTTTAGAGAATAGAGTTTCTACCACAGCCTTAGTGCTTTGGGCACCAAGGGATGAGAACCCCCCCAGTTTTCCCCCATAAAGTCACAGTTTTGTCTTTGGACTGATGTCTACAGTAGCTGTTTAGCCAATCGGGGAAGATGCTTGGAAGAAAGCCAAATTTATTCTAAAATATACACAAAGAGGAATCTTAACAAGTTAAATTACTTTTAACAGATAAAGGAGCGAGTATACACTTGCCATTTCTTGCATGTGAAGGGCATGTTGTTATGAGTTGTGAAAGTTGCTCAGCTGTGCCCGACTCTTTGCAGCCCCATGAACTATATAGTCCATGGAACACTCCAGGCTTGAATGTTGGAGTGGGTAGCCTTTCCCTTCTCTAGAGGATCTTCCCAACCCAAGGAATGAACCCAGGTCTCCCACATTGCAGACGGATTCTTTACCAGCTAAGCCACAAGGGAAGCCCTGTGAAGGGCATAAATCTGGCCTAATAACATGCCCCATATGGAATTTTAGAGCCAATAAGAAACATTTGTTCCTTTATTTATTCATTCGTTCACTCATCAGTGAAATCCAAGTTTAAAAGCTGTTACTGAAACACAACATTTTTAAGAGAGGAAAAACTGGAGTGGTTTGGATTTAGATGGGGGGAGGTGACCTAGAGCATCCCTTATAAGGCTACTTGGTCCTGACCCCCACCAGGACCTTTGGGTTTCTAATGATCATAGTTTGAATACCACACCTGCAAGACAACCCCTTCATTTTTCCAATGAGGAAACTGAAGTTCCCCCAAAAGATAGATGACTTTGTGAAAAAGTTAGTGGCCAAGCCCAGGATCAGAAATCAGGTTTTTTTATTCTAAATTAGGACCGCTACAACTCTGTTTCTAGACATGTGGCCATTTTTCTAGACAAGCTAAAAAATGACTAGCTTGCAAAATCCTACTTAAGTATCACGGAAAGATGAAAGAAGTCCCGAGAGTAAAGATGCATTTTGAAATCCACACAGGATTTCTTAGTTTAAATTGTTTCTTTGGACCAGTTGACATGAACTCCATAGAATTCTTAAACATTATTTTGTTTATAACATTTGCCTCTTACTGTGTGCTGGAGTAGTGTTTATCTAATCCGGAGACCAGATTGCTTTCTTCAACTACTAAATGCTTCAGGGAAAAAAAAAAAAAAAACAAAGGCAAAGGGAAACAAGAAAGCATCAACCATGGAGAAGAATATTCTCTTGGGTCCACGCACCTAAGGACTCTAAGCCTCTACATTGGTATGTCACTGTGATTTTTCTGGAGAGGAAGCTCACTACACCAGTGGAAAAGTTTTATGGAAACCAAGTCTGATCATCTCAAGGGCAGTGTGTGGGAAAAAAAAAAAAAAAAAAAGAGAGAGAGAGAGAGAGATCTTTCCTGCAGAATAAATACTCATACCCAACAATGAAGTAGCTGAAACGAACAGAAACTATTCCCAATGAAGTCTGCATTCACAACTCAACCTTCATCTCTCTTCTGTATTTACTTTGTGAACCCTGAGTTTATGGGCTTGGTGGCTCAGACAGTAAAGAATCTTCCTGCAATGTGGAAGACCTGGATTTGATCCCTAGGTCAGGAAGATTCCCTGGAGAAGGAAATGGCAACCCACTCCAGTATTCTTGCCTGGGAAATCCCATGGACAGAGGAACCTGGTGGGCTACAGTCCAGGAGTTGCAAAGAGTTGGACACAACTGAGTGACTAACACTTTCACTTTCACCCTGAGATTATAATTACATGGTCATACCATTATACTGTAATACCATTCCAAGTTTTTTCAGGGAAATTGCAGTTTTAGTGGTAAACTCATTCTGTTGTGGACATCTTCAAAGTGGTTGGGGAAAGATGTCAGATTTCAAGTAAGGATGATTCCAGGAAACAATTACAGGGATATCACAACTGATTTGATATGCTGATTAAAATGATTGGCTTGGGGCTTATTAAAAAACAAAACAAAAAACTCCCTTACTTCCCTCTGAAAAAAATCTAAGTTTTCTTAGGATATCTCAACATGATGAAACTCATTCATAGCCATTTGCTTTTTCACTCATATTTTCTGGGAATGACAAAAATATAGACATGCACCAGTTTTTCTACCTCCTAGCCCCAGAAGCTACTGTTGAGGTGATTTTTATAAGATTCATGGAAAATAGTCAAAGTAATTCCATGAAGTTGGAGAAAAATATTTTAAATTTTAAATTCCAGTCATTCCTATATCATTTCTACATAATTACAATTGAGAAATTATATTTTTGTGGTTATATAATTTACAGTTCCATCCCTGAACACTAAGTTCCTAAACCATTTGCTTAGTGACTAGCATAACTAAAAACACACTTGGACAAAGACCAGGTTAATACAACTTAATTCGTTAAAGGGATCAGTGCCGGGGTCCTGCCCCAGTGGATCCAGGGTGATTTGAAGGGGAGATGGATAGGCGAGGAAAAACTTATTTATTTAGAGATATAAGATTAGATTAGGAAGAAATAGTATAATAGGAAATTTAGGTGGAGAAAAGAGGCTGAATAACTTGGTTTACGGGAAAAACCAATAAAACCTCGAGACAAGAGGTTTGAACCATCTACGTTAGGCCATCGGCACCCACTTGAATATCGAAGGGTGCCCCGCCTTAGGCTCCCTTTCGCGTGGATCTTAGAAGCCAGGGCAAGTAAGTAGATGTGGTGAGCCTCCCCACTCCAGATGAGAATTCAGCCGGAAAAGGGGAGAAAAGAATGACATGGGGAGCCCAGCAACAGTGCAAGACTCAAGACTTTATTTTCGAAATCAGCTTATATACCCCAAGTTGTACATAAAGAAATAATGGAATATGCAGAGTTATGCAGGGGAAGCAGTCCTGACCCTCACTGAGACCAGGCTTTCTTTTTGCATACCTTCCCGTATACAAAAGGTCTCAGGTGGTTTACATTATCTTCTGGCCAAGAGGCCTGTTAACATTTTTATGGCTCTCTTCCTAGACAGAAAACTCTTTTTTCCTAGAAGTGTTTTTTCTTTACTCTGCATCACCCTCAAAGTACTAAAGTTACATTCCTGTAGAACAAAGGTGCAGTGGGTTATAACAAAGAAAGTACTTAACTCAAAGATCTAATGTTGCTAATACCAGGTCTACTACCTGTTTTTTCTATATACCAACTATATCTACAAATAAAAGATATGAAAATTTGGCAGCAAGTATTGGCTCAACAAATGAAACCTTTAATCAGTCCTATTCTAATGATTTTGACTCCTCGGAAGCCCCTACATTCCTAGGATGTTTTAAGCTTCCTGTGCCTCTTACAGTCGGGAGGCCGCAAACAATCACATGCGCAGCTGTATGAGTCCTGCAGGCAGGCTAGAAAGCCATCAGAGGGGTTTTTGGATTGAAACACTCTTATTATGCCCAGGAGATTTATTATCTAAAAGCTCTAAATTAACTTTTTTCAGAAAAAGGTGGTGGGGGGACAGCCCCCTGTCAATATCAGAAGAATAGGTGGAAAGCATAACACAGTAAAGCAGGCAGACTCTGTTTTTTGAGGTACATGCTCAGGAAATACCAGGGGGAAACCCTGAGGCCTGACTTGCCTTGCCCATCAGGCCTCTGCTGCATGACCTTGTCACAGGTGGGATTCCTCACGCTGGCTCCCGGCAGATCAGAGGATCTGGGGCAACGGAAATTAAGAAATGCAAACAATTAAGAATAGCTGAAGGGACTTCTCTAGTGGTCGGTGGGTAAGACTCTGTACTTCCAGTACAGACAGGGGCATGGGTTCAGTCCCTGGGAACTGCAATCCCACATGCTGCATGGTGTGGCAAGCAAACAAACAGAAAGAACAGCTGGATCTCAGAGTGCAATGATGGCTTCTCTGATGGCTCAGTGGTAAAGACTCTGCCTCACAGTGCAGGATCCTTGGGTTCGATCCCTGGGTGGGGAGGATGCTCTGGAGAAGGAAATGGCAACCCACTCCAGTGTTTTTTTCTGGAGAATTCCATCTAGAGAGGAGCCTGTTAGGCAACAGTCCATGGGATTGCAAAGAGCTGGACAGGACTTAGAGACCAAACAACAGCAACAATGATGCAATATGAAAGAGGTTAGATGAGAGACAAAAGAGGAAATGCCAGGAAGAGCCACAGAAGAAAGGGCTTTGTGTGGCACTGTACTACTTTGAAAAATGAAAAGTCAACATTTATATCAAACTCAAGAAATTGGAAACAGGCTAGAAAAAGTATATAATAAGTGTATCTACTGATTGGTGGCTCAGAAGGTAAAGAATCTGCCTGCAATGCAGGAGACCTGGGTTCAATCCCAAGGTAGGGAAGATCCTCTGGAAAAGGGAATGGCTACCCAATCCAGTATTCTTGCCTGGAGAATTTCATGGACAGATGATCTGGTGGGCTACAGTCCATGGGTATAACTAACACACACACTGAAAGCCCTGCAGGTTATTTATCCCTTGTAAAATGACACGTAGACAATATAGAACCATTAAAATGGAAGCTTGGTCTCAGCCCAAGTCCTGTCTGTCTTGCATCTTATTGAATTCTCAGCATATCCTGAGAGCTTGATCCACAATATGTATGATAAATATTTGCTAGATGAGTGAATAAAGGAATGAGTGTCTTTTAAAAATAGCACTGGCTATCGGACCAAAGCTATAAGTTTACAGCACAGATTGCCAAAGCAAAACAAAACAAGTGAGAAGCACTCACATTTTTAAATGTAAAGATCTTCAACAGACACCACTAGCCACAGCCTCCAGGACAACGTCTGCATGCACTGCTGTGGCACCTTTACTGGTCTGTCTGTGCTGGGTCTTGAGTGCCAAGTGGTGTCTACCCTTTGCAACCCATGGACTATAGTCCTATAGTCCATCAGGCTCCTTTGTCCATGGGATCTCATAGGCAAAAATACTGGAGTGGGCTGCCATTTCCTTCTCTAGGGGATCTTTCCCACCCAGGAATTAAACCCAGGTCTCTTGCATTGGCAGGTGGATTCTTTGCCACTACTGCCACCTGTGAAGCCCATGCGGTGTGTTGGAGAGCTATTAACGAGTGGTACATATTGATTTCCACCTTCCCAGAGTTAAATAATGAGCTAAAATACAATCAGAACTCTTTTTTTTAGAATTAAAGATGATTCAAAGTAATGGAAACAATTTAACAGGGTTAAAACAAAAATGTGCTCTATAAGAACATATAGCCAATCCCAAAGTCACAGCCATTTCCAAAGGACTAATAATGTTTAGAAATATCAAATTAACTAAAGATAAAAATGACTTGTGAGACAATAGTGTAGATTTTTTTAAGGTAAAATATTTCTGTACTTGCAATTAAATTCCCAGGGCAAGAGGTTTTCACACTGGCATAAACTTCACCAAGAAAGAGTTACCTGGGATAGATTAAGGTTATGCACTTACTTAAAAGGAAATTTTAAAACTTTCCCCCCC
Source organism: Cephalophus harveyi (assembly GCA_006410635.1). Lineage (NCBI taxonomy): Eukaryota > Metazoa > Chordata > Mammalia > Artiodactyla > Bovidae > Cephalophus > Cephalophus harveyi. The sequence continues at coordinate 321,584 of SJYT01051287.1, read as the reverse complement.
CCTTTTTTTTTTTTGGTGGACTGTGCTGGGTCTTAGTTACAGCATGCAGGATCTTCCAGCTGTGGCATGCATCCTCTTAACTGAGGCATGTGGGATTGAGTTCCTTGACCAAAGATTGAACCTGGGCCACCTTCACTGGAGTCCTAGTCACTGTACCACCAGGGAAGATCCCAAAGCTTTAAACAGAAAAGCAGAAGTGTGATTTTGAAATTATTCTTTGAAACATTTATAGTTTATCTTTATTAATTTGAAAAATAATGTCTTTTAAAAGCATTTTTGAAATAAAAGCCTTATTTTTCTTGATACCTCACAAATACAAATGTTTTGCCTTCACTATGCTAGATTACTGTAGTCTTTTAAATAAAACGAAGAAATAAACATAAACATTTTATATCTGGGAAACAACATAAGGTAGTTTATCTACTTTGGATTTACTCCATATTTTAGAATAAAATAAATATTCTCAAGTACAGTGTGCTCTTTAAAAGTGATGGCAATTTTGGCCAATAACAATTGCTTTTTAAAATATAAATAATAAAATAATAGCGACATTGTATTTATAAAATAAAAACAAAATGGATTCTTCAAAAAATACATATCCTACTGAATTCTCATAGAACTAATTCACACAAAGCACAATGGTAAGCACAATGGTAGTGTTTTAGGTGCAAACTAAATCAGAAATAGAAATTTCAGTAGAGGAGACACATTTATTTTTAAAATTGACTGGGAAGAAAACAAATTATTTTGAAAACAGTAAGAATTTTCATGAATTGGAATTTCTTAAATTTCTTTAAAAATGGATTTGTAAGAAAGAATCATATCCAAATACATTGATTTGCATAAGCAAAAGTAGCTTATAAAAGTATGTATTATTTGTCTTCTATGACATAATACAGGTAAGAAAAGTTTCATTATTAGCTCTCAGACTCAGCATTTGAAAACTATAGGGAAGGAAGGACTTTAATATACAACCATCTCCAGGCTCCAAAATCTTACTGACATTGTTCCAAAACCAAGGTTAATTTCACTTAGTTGTTTCCATTGAAAAGAAATCAGATATGATAATCTTCATGAGAATTTTGTATAAAGATCACCAAGGAGTTCTAAGAACTAACAGGTTTAGAGAGAAACTCTCTGTCTTCCTTGCATAGCAAGAGAAGCTTAGCACATATGCTTTTCTTATGTATCTATAATGATTCTACCACTTCCCTAAATTTCTTATTCACTATCCTTTTAAGTTCACAAGCGATGATAGAACTGCCAACATCAAAGCTAAGGACAGTCTATTCTGAGAATCATTTATTAGTATAACTAAAAGTCTGATGAAATGATGACTTCATTTTGCCAGATGCCATGATATGAGACTCGATATCCAGGCGGCTGATCTTGCATTAATTGCCCCTGTGATCACTAAATCTTGTCACAGTCACACTTTCCTGATACCTTGAATTAACCTTGAGTGCAACCACAGGTTAAAAATAAAGGCAAGAATAATATTCTCTGCTAGGCTGTCAAATAGGCAAACACACTCCTCTCCCTAATTGCTTTGATGAGGATAGCACAAGATAACATATTATATACAATTTTTGAAATATACATAAAATGTTTATCAAATCATATTTTATATTGTAAATATTTATGATTTTGCCAAGTATACCTCAATAAATCTAGAGAAAACATTTATAAAAATATGACCTTTAGAGAAAAACTAGATAATTAAATTGATCTAATCAGAAAAGCTATATTTTCAAGTGAAGGGGAAAAAAGAGTCCTTCTATTTCATTGAGAAAGCTGATTCCCTCACACTTTATATGGT